>VYZW01007417.1:25381-45245 GCA_013401315.1 Balaeniceps rex | reverse complement strand
TGGGCTGTGTTTTGTGGTTTGGTTTTTTGTTTTAAAGCTTGCTTCCAACAAATTCAGCAAAATTGATTGAAAAGCAGTAACAACAACTATTACGCAATTGAGTCTTCTCTCAATTATTTATCACACTGTATTGCTATTTCCGATTTCATTTCTTTGTTTCAATCAATACCCAGTCAGAAAGGATGCTTATTTCGTAGCCTTTGTAATTGCTACAATGTAAATCTTGAACTTACTTATCTATACCTTTAATAAACATCTGATAAACATTTTATTGTTTAAAAGTAACTGTCTTCCTGCCAGATATTTTTCACCTTTTCATATCTGCATAAAGTAAACTCAATTGGTTTGGTAGTTTGTACAACATGTAGCATTCACTACATTTCTACAACACATCCATTTATCCAAGCGAAAAAACCTTTCATTTATTTCTTCTTAGTAACTCAGTGTAAATGGCTACTAAAACTAGACATTATCAGTGCCCCTTATGATAAGAAAAATGAAAGCATATACTGAAGTATTCATATGAATAACCCAGCTAGACTGCTTCTGTAGTTGGACAGTCTCACATCACTGTGGTACTTACTAATCATCTCTGCGTGTTTTCTCTTTGAACATTGTGCTATTGCTGAGCTATAACAAACAAACCGTGTATGGCTGATTATGCTACTGCACTAACAATTACAAGTTGGNATGAATAAGAAAAAAGTCAGTTTGGCAGTGCGGAAAAGAACAGCAGTACAAGTATAAAGATACAGCTACTGCTGTACCAAAATAAATTGAAAATTCTCAAGACTAAGAGACCCCTGCAGCATGGAAGACCCCTTTTTAAACAGCACAGGCGGGAAAAAAAAAAAAAAAAAACCACAGAGGGGGNTTCCCTTTACATAAACCACTAAGGTAAGTTTATTTTATCTTTACTTCTTGAAGTTTTAAAAGTAACTATTCTATCATTTTACTGTGCTTTGTGCAAATTTTAGACATATTTACAATGTAGTCTGTCTAGTAGAGTTACATCAGCTATTAATTTAGTCCAAAAATTGCAGCAAATTAACATTCTAAATAATAATAAAAACCCAAACAAACAGAACCCACTTCACTGAAATATTAGCAGCAAACAAATCACTAAACATAAAACCAGAAGTTTTCACATGAATAAGAAAAAAGNATGAATAAGAAAAAAGTCAGTTTGGCAGTGCGGAAAAGAACAGCAGTACAAGTATAAAGATACAGCTACTGCTGTACCAAAATAAATTGAAAATTCTCAAGACTAAGAGACCCCTGCAGCATGGAAGACCCCTTTTTAAACAGCACAGGCGGGAAAAAAAAAAAAAAATCCTCCAGGGTGGAGGGGGGGGAGTGGGCAGCAGGTGGAACAAAGACTGTGCGTTCTATTCAATTAAAATATTTCAAAAAGAGGGAAAGCTACACAGTAAAATCTTAATTTTGAAAATGCTATGGTGAAAGGGGTTATGTAAATTGAACAAAGCCAGTCCCAGATTTTGGGACAGCCTCGTGGCTTTCTGAGCTATAGGACTACACTGTTGCATACAGCTGACCAGCTCCTGTAAAAAGTTGTGCAGCTACCAAGAATACAAAAAACCCCAACCTGCTAATTTATAGTACTATTTGCATGTTTCTGCATTATTTCTCTGGCCACTGGGCTGCTTACAATTCCCCAAATCTAGAGGGAAAAAATGGAAGTTATCTTTAGAATCAACGTGAGATACGTGGAGCATGGAGTAACCCTAAGAACTTGCAAGGCATAGTACAAATTGCAAACCTCTCAGATGCATCAATAAGGTCAGGTCATAGTGCATAAGGAGTCATATATAAGGTAACTGTACAACTGCTAAAAGCAACCATAGACATAAAAGAATTAGGATGTGTTGACAAGAGGAACTCAAGTTTAAAGTATTTCCCCACACTGGGGGAAACCCGCTCCTTGTAAGTTCTGTAAATACTCAGCATGTTTTTACTACAGCGTCCATTAGTGATATTTATACACAGTGATGACCTCACTCTCTAGCACAGTGAATGAATATGAGAGAAAAAAAATAAAATATTTTGGTTGTGTATTTATCAGCATTTGGGCTCATTTAAATACTACTTGAATAACAATTATCTTTCTCAGCTGAGCAGAGCATCAGGTTGGCAGACTGTGCTTCACTTTTTCTCAAAGTGACAGTTAACCTTGATATCAGTCTGCAAAGTGCTCTGTACTGGCAGCAGAATAAAATTATCATTATCATATAAATCATAAAGATTCTACTGAAACTGAGATAGCTGTCATCCCTCAGCTATTTGTATTCAGTAAGGAGAAAAGCAGGTTGTTGCAGAACATCTTAAAAATGCGTCATCCTACAGCCACCACGTTATGGGCTTTTGAGGCTGTATTTGTGACTACCTGAAAATGTACGCCAAAAATATATGCCAAAACACTCACAGTTAATATACATTATTAATTAAATATCTCTCAGGGAGGTTTGTAATGCAGGAGGTCATTATACTTGAATCATGAATTTAAATCTGATTTACACTACAGTAATTCCAGACTCAAATGAGATTTTTGAGTTGATTATGTGATGCTTATCAGCTAGACAGTTTCCCATCCCAATGATACTTGTGATCACCTGATCTTATTCTTCGAAGCCTACAGTTTACAAATTAAAAAAAAACAAAACAAAACACTACCACCAAACAAAACCCGAAACTATAATTCAGTTAATGCTGGATCAAAATTCAAAATAGTCCTCTTGCATTGATGCCTAATCGCTGTGTTGACAGACTGTTGAGGAATGTACTCAGACAACCAGGATTACAGTAGCTGTGCCCACAACAGCCCATTGAAATGCCATATTAAGTAGACGCTTCTTCCCTTCTAGGCAGGCCAGACATGGAAGGAAGGAAGAAAATTGAGTCATCTTCTCTAAAAATTTGCCACCTTCAAACGTGCAATGACAAGTGACTGTGAAAATGTTTACAGCCATTTTTGATATGACACTTCTTTTTTGCAACGTGCGCACTGTGTGTCAAAGTGTTTTACTGTTCTTCTTGCTACCGACAGGACATTGCTGTGAATAAGACATGGCAGTGAAGCAAGCCCTCTTTTAAAAATATTTTTATAGACTGACAGTTCTTATTTTATCTGTAACAGAACACAAATAAGACAAACAGCTAATTATGGGGGGCACGCTGGGTGTTGTTTTTTTCCCCCTACTTAAGAGCTGGCTATTTTCTCTGAGCCAAACTACGGCAGCTCTTACACAAGTACCTCAGGAAAGGGAGAGGCAAGACAAAGAACCTGCTCTTTGTACCCTAGGCACAAAGTCACTCCAGAGGATTGTTTTTGGCAGGCAATGTGGCAGATTGTATGCAGGAGATACAAGAAACCATGGTTGTGTTTCTGACCCAGGCAGCAAAATCAGTCCTCCAGGATGGGAGAGGTGCAGGGCCAAAAAGTGCACTCCCACAAAGTATTTTGAATGAGCAAGCCGAAGTGTCTCCTACAATGCCTGCTGCAGAAAAATGAGCTTACTCCAATATAACATGGATCAAGGCTAATGCTTATCCAGTAATCAAAAGCCAGACACTATTCCATAAAAAGTCCAGTCAAGAATGCCCTTCTTTTCAAGCTATCCAACAAAATCTGAAATGATGGGAATGGTCCATTTTCATGCTAGAGACTCAAGTCAAAATTCCTGTGCAACGTTCAAGCCCAGTTAACTCCAGCCAACAGTTCAACCCAGAACACTTAACAAATCCTATCCACTGTTACTTTATGTTGCTGCAACAGCTAGCACTGCACTAACCCTAGCAGTTGTTCTGAAACTAGTTTTCAAATTTGAAACTTTTTTTTTTCCCCCCTGGTTTGCAAGCCTAGTCTAAATGCCACAGCTATGAGCTTAGCAATCAATTATTTATACCAAGAAATCTGAAATTACATGCTAGGCAGACATCTAATTTTTCAATCATAAACTTCTCTGAAAATTAAATGCATTACTCACATTCCATCCATCCTCTTTTGAAGGGTTACAACATGCCTAATTTTATAGGTAATACATATATTTATCCTGTTTAGGCTACCTAAGATACCAAATAGTGAGAGTCTACAGCATTTTTAAATTCTCTGGATCACATCTATAGTAAAATGACCTTACAGTTGACACCATATAGTTATTCTAAGTATATTGTAATTATTGCCAAAAAAAATTAAAATCTATTTAGCTCAGAAGTATAAAGTCCTAAATGCTGCCTTCTTATGTGTAAGCAGACGAATCATAAATTAGTGTAATAAAACACTTCTTTGTCATTTTAGAATTAGAACACCTTAAAATGTAAAATAAATCCGATTTGTTACTATAGGTTTATATGCATTACCCATATAATTATGATTGATGCAGAAGATACTGCACTGGTGTCATAGAAAGAAAAGAATTTCTTTGGCAATTTTAAAGTTATAATGAGAAGGATAATAATCTCCATTAGATTTAATAATGTATATTTTCAGAGGTGATTACTGTCAATACCTCCCAAAGAAGAGTGAAATCAAACATCAGCTAATCTCGCAGAAATAAAAAAGCCCTCCTCCCCCAAAAAACAACCTATACTAAAAATGAGGCATTCATTTTGAAAGAATGAAATTATTCGCTATTTCTCCACTGAACAATATTATTTTCTGATAAAGAAATTTCATTATGAAGAGTCACTGCTGAATTTTATACAAAAAGACTACAGCCAGACAACACAGAACAAAATGCTTTTAAGAGCTCTAAATTTCATAAAGGCTGTAATAAGCTCCAAATTTCATAAAGATTATACTAAGTTTTAAATAAAAAAAACCCAACATCCAAACCAGAAAAAAACTTGAGAAATTTAAGCTTTAAGTTGTCAGCTGTGTCAAGTGTTACTCAAAGAGTAACTGCTGTAACTGTGTACTGCTTATTCTTCAAATATAACTCAGTCTTCTAAACTAAGTGCAAACCCTTGTATTTCAATCTTAGCTACAGAGTCACCACCTTGGCCTCCACAATATTTACAACATTAAAAGGCTAAAAGTGTCAAGAAAGCATATTATCACTCACCTATAGCCTTCTCTAGGCACAGTATGCATCTCAAGTTAATAAAGGCCACATAAATATGGCTTTTGTGCAGAGCAGACAGTAAATTATGTGTTTAATTACATATTTCTCCCTAAAAAACAGAAACAGTTGGCGCTCTGCTATTTTTGTTAACATTAATCAGAGGAAATTTCAGATTCTGGCATAAATTTGACTATCGTATAAAAGGTAATATTTAAAATACATAATGCCTTACCACACAAACACAAGTTGCCATATGTGAGGCACTGCTAAGCATGGTTTCTATTAAGCAGATACACAGTAACTGGCTTCTTTCCAAGCAACATGGAAGTGTTTAAAAAACCCTGTTTAATCCAATTCCACAGCTTTGAAACAAAAATAAATTAAAGTGCTGCAAGAACTGTTAAAATGAAAAATTAAAGGCATGTAAATAAGTGAAAAAAAAATTGTCAGAGAAAATGAAAACAAAGATTATTTCAAGTAGATATCTTAATTGTAATTAGCAACATTTGGCATGTGTTATGATATGATTCAAAGCTGCAGCCAATTAGATACCCCAAAAAGCTTGTAACAAAGCTGCAAATGTGTAACTACAGCATAAATAAGTTTTATTGCACACCAAGAAAACAGCACCCAGATCAATTTCATAGTTTGTTTCCAAAATCCTGTAAAGCATGCTCTGTTACTGGTTCACGACTTTTTAGTCTTAAACTGCAGCTTTTCTGCCAGGAGATTTTGGAAAACAATTTCATTAAATTCAGGCAATTAATTGTAAATCTGTACACATTCTGTGTATACCAAGAATAAAAGATAAATTACAGCATTGCCTTAGACTGTCATGCCTATGTAAAAACAAAACAAAACCAGCAACAACAACAAAAAGCCAAAACAAAAAAAAAACACCCAAAAGAATAAAGTGCATAAGTTAACAGCTGTTAAATAGCTGTAGAATTGTGGTACTGGAACCGAGAAAGATTGATTTTTTTTTTTTAAAATAGATTTCCAAGGAGAAAGGAAAACACTTTTTTTTTTTTTGAAGGAATAAGAGGTACACAATGGCATTTGGGAAATAACATGAATTTGTCAGATGCTTTTTTAAAAATTATTTCCTTTTAAGAAAACTTTTAAGTATTACACAGAAGATCAGAGTTCAATTCTGATCAAATGTGGGTGCACTGGAAACAACAGCATTAGGCGCTTCTGAGATTGTGCCATTTATTTAAGGAAACAAATACTTCATTATCAGTAATGCTGTCAGTCCCAACCAACAGACAAAGTATCTTCCATTTCCCCCATTTATTCAATAATGAGTAATTAGTAAAGGGTAATGAGTTGCTAATAAAAGCCTGTTTCTTACATGATTACCATGAAATGGCAGTGACTGCTTGTTAAGTGGAATAGTACCTACTACAGTCACGGTTTCAAATAACTCTGCTCTATCAAATTTCTATAAAGAAATTGATCCTTATATAGTTTTTATACAAGACATTAGTCTACATTTAGGAAAAAAACCCACAGAAATAGATAACTAAATTTAAAAGCTACACATTTAGATATTTCTTTGCAAAGTCTCCTAACAATGATGCAGAGTGTCAGCCAACATGGTTTTGTTTCCCTTGCTGGCAAGCAATGGCTGTTTATTTAACACACTTGTTTTAGGGTTTGCTGAGGGGAGAGGTTTTTTTGGTGTTTTATGAGGGCTGTATTGAGGAGATTACAAAAACATGCTGTCCTGGTTTCAGCTGGGTTAGAGTTACTTTTCTTCCTAGTAGCTGGCATAGTGCTGTGTTTTGGATTTAGTAGGAGAAGAATGCTGATAACACACTGATGTTTTAGTTGTTGCTAAGTAGTGCTTAGACTAGTCAAGGACTTTCTTTTTCAGCTTCCCATGCTCTGCCAGGTGCACAAGAAGTTGGGAGGGGGCACAGCCCAAGATAGTTGATCCAAATTGACCAAAGGGCTATTCCATACCATATGATGTCATGTTCAGTATATAAACCGAGGGGAGTTAGCCGGGGGACAGCGATTGCTGCTCGGGGACTGGCTGGGTGTCGGTCGGCGGGTGGTGAGCGGTTGCATCACTTGTTTTCTTTTCCCTGGGTTTTGTTTGTCTCTCTCGTTCTCCTTTTCATTACAATTATTATCATTATTATTACTACTATTATTATTATTATCATTATTATTACTACTACTACTATTACTATTATTATTATTTTATTTTAATTATTAAACTGTTCTTATCTCAACCCGTGGGTTTTCTTACTCTTGCCCTTCCGATTCTCTCCCCCATCCCACCAGGGAGGGGGAGGGTGAGCGAGCGGCTGCGTGGTGCTTAGTTGCCGACTGGGGCTAAACCACGACACATGCATATGTAATATCAGTTTTATGTTATAAACCAAATTCAGGCTTTCAGGGAAAAAACCTAACCAACCTTGTTTAGCTACGTAGGAGAGGGCAAAAGAAATGTCTATGGAAGGTAGTCTGAAAAATTCTGGAGCAGAAAGCATTGGGGACTGCCCTCATACTTTCCTAGTAGACTGACTTAGAAAGAACAGCTGCAACTCAATATGAAACCACTGGAAGAAAATGTTTCTGTTCAGGATGCCCCACACTAAAAGCATCAAAGTGTTTCTTTTTATCCTTGTTACAGTCCTCCACTCCACCTTCCCCACACTTGCAATTTAAACTAGAGCTTTACTAATCTTGTACACCAAGCACATTGCAAATATTAAGGATCCCTTCCATGTCCATCACAGGCTCCTTTTGGGGCACTTTTCTGCCCTTTCCTGCTTCAAGGAATGTGTGGTCGTCACAACCCCTCCTCATACCCCAATCTCCACTCACTTCCCTGCTTCAGCTGTCCCATGAGCTGTGCTGTGGCATCCCCCTGACCTTCCAAACCTGCACTCACACAGTGCTCGCTGAAGTACTCTTATTCTTCTCTAATGCTGTTTTCTCTTTTCTTTTCCTCCTGGGAGAGAAGTTGTCATCATTTGAAAACTGGGAGAACTGGCAGAAATCATGTGGAGGTGTTGTTATGCTGGAAGGTATTAATGGGTGTTGTCAGCCAGTTACTTACTTCATCATCAGTGAGTGAAGTTGCCAGTCTTGGCAAGCAGCCAATGGCAGGCTCCCTTTACTTCCCCCCTCATCTTCATGAAAGTTCCTAAGGTTTCTAGCCACCAATGCCCACAATATAGCCAGAAACTTCTGAGTGCTGTGTCTAATCAATCCTAACGTCAACCCACAACTGCAAGCAGAAATGGAGTCAAGTAGATATTCAGAATTCAGTTTATTCAATGAAAAAGAAAAGCTATCATCAAAAAGATATCATTTTCAAAGATATCAGATCACTAAAGAAACATCAGCTATATTTTAGACAGCCTTCCAAGTACACTGCATCTCAACACATGGAAGACCCCCGAAAAGAAACATCTGTGTGTTATTTTTTTAAAAATATGCTTTGTGAACAATATGACATTGAAAGGTCTAGAGTCACTTTTACAGTGAAAATAAACTGGTATTTTAAAAGAGTGTTTTAGAACAGTTACATACTTCAGACCTTAAATCACAAGTGACACTGTCCTGCACTGTCTTAAAATAAAATAGCTAAAGGAATCAAAAGATTACATGTTAAAAGTAACCTGACACTTTTCATCCAAGGTACTTCAAGGTACCAAGGTAATACTTCTAAAAAACCCAACAGTTATAAAAAACAGGCAAGCTAACTCAACTGATAAAATATAGTATGGTTGCTATTATAAAATATAATCCCAGTGCGATCGTTAACTTGCATGTTTTTGGGACATGTTTCTTGCTGCTTTTGAAGCAGAAAGGGAATCAAAATTAAAAAATAAAACAGTTGCATCAAGCACTCAAATACATTTCACATTCATTCTTATCCTCAAATACACGTCGATACGTCATAGATTTAAAACCAACGGGATTCTGCACATTAATATCAACTGCTTCTGTGCATATCTTTTTGATTAAGTTTTGCTATTTGCTGTAAATTCTTAAGAGGCCTAGCCAAGCAAAGTTATATACAGTTTTCTGTGTCACATTTTCTCTAGAAGGTTATAGAAAACTAGCAGCAGATCAAAGTAAGCCTACACAGGCAGAAGGTAAACTCCATGGGTAACGTAACGTAATGGGAAGAGAGCCCAGATTCATACCAAGGAGGCTGGAAATGTTTGTGAGGAAAAACATTCAAAGAAAACATTCCTTATTCCGGTTTTTATCCCGCTCACACATTAGCATCACACGCATCGCAGTCATGTGCCTATGGCAACAGACTGATGCATCCCTAACTCAAACAATCAAAATCACTGATCACAGTTCCTTTTAAAATAAAAATATAAGATATTAGATCTTGGGGATTTTTTCCCACTTGAATTTTGTGCCTAGGTCCTCCTTCAGTGAAATCAGAAGAAATAAGATTAAGCCTTTCTTTAGCCAGAGGAGCCACTATACTCCCATACTACTTTTAAGTGATATGACAAACATGAGTATGATGCCGATCACCCTTTGTGCTTCCAGAGTTTTATGAAGGAACCAGCAAATAAAGACACGCTCTTCTATGCCTATGCTGCCTTAAAGTTTCTTCTTTGGTTACAGAGCAAGGAAGCACCTCATTGAAGTAGCCTGTGCGTTCTGCACAAGAGTAAAAAGAACCCAACATGCATCTAAAGGTAGTGAAAAAAGTAGTGGACACTACCTAAGCGGATGCAGTGTTACTGAGCAAGCACTTAATGCTACCAAACTCATTATGGAAACTCTCTGTGCAAGCTAAAGGAAACTAATCAAAAGAGGAGCACATTTAGGTTGAGCAAATTGCTTTAAAAACAGAATCCTTCCAGCACCCAAGAGGAATTGTTTTTGCATTTGGAGAAGGCATTGCTCTGCTTTCTCCAAATATTTCCACATTTATTCAAATATTTTAAGGAAACACATATAACCAAGATTATTCAGATCCCCGCCCTACCCCAAAGTCACTGATATTGTGAGCATATGACCTAAAAAACTGTAAGGCATCTGTTTGCTACATTGGAAAGCTATGTGAGTGTCTGTGTGCTTGTGCATGTGTGCACACATAGGGAAGAGGGAAAGACCAACTTAACAAGTTCCTTGAGCGAGAGGGAAGGAAGGAGACTCGAGTAGGCCAAGGCAGCATGATAGATACTTGCTGTACCTGCTGCTCTAGGTCCCTACACTTCTATCTCTCTGCATCATAGAGCAAGACTGACAATCTTCTGCCTCCCAGTCTTCCCATGAAATTGTGCTAACATTTGTTTTCTGCTCCTGACACTTGTGCCATCTCTTTAGCTTTAAAGTAGCACTAGGCAAGAGTTTAAACAAACGGCCCCAAGAACAGTAACTTAAATTCATGGAATTCATATAATCCCTTAGAGTTGTAAAGATCCCGGCCTCACCATTTCAGCAAAACCAGAGCCAGATATACTGAACAGGAATGTCGGACTCCATACAGTCATTAATAGTGCAATAAGCATCCATGAGGCATGCTGACCTCTCTCCGTAAGCCAAATTGAATAATCCGCCATTCCACTTGGCTCTTCTCTACATCACCTCAAAAAGAACTCTGTTTTAAGTCTTTTCAATGTGATTAGTTTTCACAGGCAAAATACTAGGATCAGATATGTTGGTTGTTTATCAATTCTGAAGATAGTATAAGAGGCAAGGAATTAATGTAATGATTCCAAACTAACAGAAGAGGTAAGACTACATGCAGGGTTTTAAACTGATTGTTTTGGAATGAGAACCAGTCAATTTGCTCACTAAGCTGCACAGCCCTTTAAAGTATATTTCTGAGCCTCAAGCATCACCCATACTGCTACAGGGAAAAAGAAATAAAATGTATACACATAAAAGGAATGGCAGTAAATACACAGAAAAGAGAAGAATGGTGACAAATATGCTAGAGAACATCAAAAGAAAACACAAAGAAGAAGATAGGGAACAACAGTGACTTAATAGGAAAATTTTGAGCAGTTGCTCCAAGTGGTGTCCAGAGAGCTGCTATGCGCTTTTTGCTGGCTCTCCTTGTTTCCAGCTGCTAAGTTCACATTGAAAGAAGCTAAAAATACATTAAATACTTTCCAAATATTATTTTCCCATGTAAGCAACTGGTATAAGTTGCCACAGAGATGATCTCTTGCCAGTGAGAAGGGAAATAGTATACAACGCTGACAATAGAAGTTGTATTCTATGAAATCTATTGTCTTGGACAAGATGCAGTCCAAAATATGGGAAAGTTTGAAAAGGCATTATTTTAGCTACAAGAATTCCTAACTATTCCCCTCTTCCAGCGAGGCAATATATGAAAATGATACTTAAAGATGAGGTTTTTATCACCCGTGAGAAAAGGTATACTCTGCACTACTCAGAGGTATAATATGTGCAACATTTCTAGCAATCAAGCTTTGGTATTTCAATGAGGAGGGAAAAAAAAAAAAGAGAAGAGTGGCAAACGTCTACAATTTAGGTATACTGTCTCCTGACAAACTAAAATTTCACAATGCTGCAGATTTAAAATACAAATGTACCTGCTTATCATTCAGGACTCTCCTTGACAGTAAATTCAGCTCTATACAAATTAAAGGGGGGGAATGGAACACAACACATACCAAAAAACATCCAGTTCTTTCAGTTAAATGTGAAGTATAACAGGCTTTTTTATGACATGCCTTCCTCCAAAAATAGCAATGTAATCATTGCTCAACTCTCACATGTCCCCCAGCTTGACTTTTTGACACTTAGGACATTATACATTCTCAGACCTGAGGAATGACCCAAAGTTTGGGGAGTCAAGAGGACTCTTTCCATTGCCCAGAACCCAAACTACAGAATATGAAATACAATACCTAGGGAGGCAAGCAACTCTGATTTCTTATAACATTAAATCTTCTTTTAAAGCCAAACATGATAAGATTTTTTAGGAACTCTGAAATTCACAGTTTTCCACAGTTTTGGAAAGATGCTGCAAGTCGCAGCAGTGATAATTTGCCAATTACAAGGCACATGTGTGAGCAAGACTTTTTTTGTCTTCCAGACGAACAAGAAGATTATACAGCCTATTCTCTTCATGGGGATGAGGCAGGGGAAGCGTTAAGATTGCAGCTGCTGCAGAAGTGGAAACTGCAACTCCCTCGGAGCTTGTACCAACTGTGTAGCCTAGCATGCCATTAAGGGATGCTACTGTACTACAGATACTGTTCCACTTTGAATTTTTTTCCTGAATGAGACAAACCTGAATCTTTGGCCTGCTGTAGCCAATGGAAGGTCTTGCAACACATCTTGCAATATTCCACTCAAGTTCCAATTCAGCTCAATATCCTGCCTATCAGAAGTTCCTAAATAACCACTTAAAGAGTATTCTTGAATAATACAGCTTTCCTTCACGTCTTCTGTGACATTTAGTTTTGAGATTTATCACATTCCTATTGCCCAATCATGATTTATTTCATATATAAAAGAGGACACATAGTGAAGGTAAGCTGGAATCACAACCACTTCAAGTAGTCTACATCTGTAAGGAACTTATCTTTATAAAATACGTTTTTTTAATAAAAAATCTAACACATCTTATAACAACGATCTAAATTTCACTAAAACCAAGAAAGGATGTATCATTACTTTAGGGTAAGAGGTACTGTACTATAGCTTGGCTTCCTTCATTATGCTGAAGAATCATGTCTGGCTAATGTATTTATTTCGTAATGTTTAGCTATGATAGAAAATAGACGAAGTTCAAATGAAAACACTGTTTAGACTATGTCAACAGAGCATAAAACTAAATGAAGGGATTCTGTATTGACTATAAAAACATATTTGCTAATAGTAAAGTTACTAATGGTTATCTATCAAGATCACAACATGAAATAATTCTGCATCTTAAGAACTGTGTTAAAGCAACAGACACTTGAAGTTAGATGTAATTTTTTGATTTTGCAAAACAGCATCATGCAGTGCACTTTATTGCTATTTTATCATTAGTGTAAATAATTCAAAAAAACCCAGGAAATCTCCAGCTCACTTTTTTTTTTTAATTGCAAGTCACCAAAGGGCTTTCTACTAAGACAGCCAATGCTCACTTTATACTCACTAGCAAAAGAAAATCAAATAACAGTATCTTGTATACTGAAACAACTGCTTTGTTACAAAGGGAAGGATTCAGAAAACTAGAACAAATGACACTGCTGTAAAAACTATAAGCCTTTTAGGCTCAGTTCAAAGACTTATGCATTCTTCTACAACAGACTGAAGTTTTATATTCATCTCAGCAAATCAACCCACTAATAGGCATCAGTCATCAACACCTAAGTAAAGATCTGCCATTTGAAACAGCTTTGATGTGATTGAAGACTCACACACAGTCATAAGTATGACAGAACAGCTTAGCTATTAAAATGTTTTATCTAGCAAAGAACTGTTCATCCTAATTGACTGAAATGCTCTCTGAACGCTATTATTGCAAGGCTACTTCACTACGCAGCGCTTTAGTACATAGCCACTTGACTTATATCTTGAGATCCAGCACAACCACATCAAATCTTGTTAGAATATTTTCTCACACATACTTTTGTCAAGAGACCAAAACAATAAAGCTGACTGTCATTTTTACAACCAGTTGCTTAGTTAATTCGATACTGAAATGTACTGGGATTCATTATAAAAGCTGCATGCAATCAGGCATTTCTATCAATCTTTCTTTTTACTGCACTAATAGAATGAATCCTACTAACCACATCAGTTGAAATGGGTTGGCAGGACTAGATGCAAGCTATTCCCCTGCACTGAGCCCGACCTCTCACCGCGAGAGGTGTGGTGGCAGGGGCTCCTTTGAGCAGCGCTGTGCAGCCCTGGCCCAGCTCCAACACTGACCATATGTCAAGCTGACAGATAAGAAGCCAGAGACAGCCATCTGAAAACAACTGTATACCGCCCTGGCCACCAGACAGCGAGGGTTTCTAGGCCTACCTCATTACTCATTTCAAAGCCAATTTTAAACACACCGAAAGTAAATGCACCTGACAAAAAAAACCCAAAACAAAACAAAAAAAACCAAAATAAAACACAAGCACAAAGTCATTATTAGAAAGGCTATGCAATGATATACTCTATTTCAGGAAGTTTCCACTGAATATCGTAATCGATCACCAGAAACACAGTTGGAAGATTAATAATAGTTTGTCCCTATAACATTTTTCCTTCTCCATTATATTCACAGTGTGTTAACAACTTGCAAGAAAAAGGAATCACATACCAGCAACTGCCACCAAGATTACACTTTACAGAATCAAACAAAACGCTATTGATTTAATACCTCAAATGAAGGGTGATTTGATTTTTACCCTGTATCTATTAACGCATCATAGAGTTCATCAGTTTTTACCATTACTTTTGTTACCAGGAAGCATGTCATATCAATTCCTTCTATGTAGGCAAACATTATCTACCAGCTTTTGTTCCAAAATTACTAAGTAATCAGCACAAAGGAATAGCTAAAATTGACTCCAGTCCCCTATGCAAATTCCATAACTCCATATATTCCATGTCCATATCCCAAATTAATAAAATCCAGGTCAACTTACCTACAGTTTGGAGGAGGGTCTAATGTAATTTCTGCAAGTTCTTTCTGAATTCTTAAGAGAAAAAAAAAATATTATCAGGACTTTTTTTTGCAATATATTTCTTTCAACTTTATGAACATTTCTACAGCAATCAATAATAATAAAATATAATTCTTACAATTTCTGATGGGAAGCTGATGCTATAAGGTTTCATGAAACTGCTCAAGAAAATGTTGAACTAAAAATCAAATCTTTTGTGAAAAACAAGCCTCCAATCCGGGACAAGTTATGCCATGAGCAGCTACCTAGAAAAATCCCACTTTTTCTATAAGTTGGGGTTCTCAGCTCCTTTGCTCACTTACACAACAATTAAATGTCTTGTATACCCTCCTTTTATATTTCCCCTCTGCCTATATGCCTCATAGCTCTTGCTCTCCAGATCATTTAACTTCTTAACATATCTCGTACTGGCAGGGCAAAAAACCCAACTTCAGAGGATAGTTGTCTCTCACCCTCCCGGAAAGAGTCCATCCTGGTCTTCTCCATAACCTCCTCCTAAGTATTGGGGGGCTGCTATCAGGTCCCCCTGAAACCTATCCTCAAAGGGAGGTGCTCCAGCTCCCTGGCCAGGCTGGGGACCTGCCACTGGACTTGCTCCAATGTGTGCCGCCTTTGTACTGCAGGGCCCAAAACCAGGTACACGTTATTCCAGATGCAGTCTAATGAGAGCTGAGTAAAGGGAGATAAATCACTTTCCTCTACTCACTGACTATGCTCCTGTTAATACAGCCCAGGAGGCAGTTAGCTTTCGTTGCTGCCTCATGTTGAGCTTGCTGTCTGCCAGGGCCCCCACATCCTTCTCAGCAGAGCTGCTCCCCACTCCGTATCATTGCAAGGGGTTAGTCCTTCCCACATGCACGATGTTACATTTGTCCTTGTTGAATTTCATGAGCTCCCTGTCAACCCTCTCTTGCAGCCTGCAGAGGTCCCTCTGAGCAGTAGCTCTGCCCCTGTGTGTACCAACTGCTCCCCCCGAACTTGTTGTCATACGCAAACTTGAGAGTGCACTTTGCCATATCCTCCAGGTCACTGATAAAGACATGAAGCTGGGCAGGTCCAGTACAGATCCCAGCAGTACTGCACTCATTACAGGCATCCTGCTGGAGGTCCTCCTCCTGGCAGAGCAACTTTGTTGTTAAGGGTTTATGGATATTCCCAGGCTGACGTGCCCATGCCGAGTCCTTGAATTCCTGATCCGTGCCACATCTGGCAATACAGGCTCTTTTCCGTTATACCAGCGCCTGTTTACAGAGTTCCCAAAGGAACCTGTAGGAATTTACAGTTCCCAAAGACTTGCCAGAGTATGATGCCATAAGCAGGACTGCGGTGGCCACCTTCCCTATAAACTACGCCCAAGTCTTTTTTTATAGGCTACTTCAGTGCAAAAACATGAACATTTAGAAGGAGGAAGGAAAAGAAAAACAATTCAATGTACCCTTGGTGCTTTCTTCTTCCCTTCTCCTTCACAGGATTTCATGTACAGGAGCAGACTGCTATTCCTGTTATTCCCTACACTAAGAAAGAAAACCTGCACGATAATACCACTCAAATTCCTGAGATATGTGCTCAAGCCACAACACAAAAGTTCAGGCCTGACCTGAAGTACACACATATCTTGCTAGAAATGACTGCCACCCATTTTGCTCATAAATTAAGGCAAAGAAAATGGTTTATCAAAATAAACATTCAGGTACATTGGCATATATAACATAAAAATGAGCAGTTTAATTCTCTATATAATGTCAAGATCCAAACACAATCTTACATGCTAAGGAGTCTCACAGCCACTATCAAAATTCCCCTTATGCCACTATGAGTTGATTTTATGGCTATAATGAATAAGTGAACCAAAGGCAGTAGAGGAACTGGCCTGAACCAGAAACTCCAATCCTTTATCATTCACATTCTGAAATAATTAGGACATACATGCACAAGATTTGTAGGTAGAGGTTAATAATCGTTTATTAGACCAGCTGATATTGTTGAAAAAATAAACACTCTTTCAGATGCTTAGCTTTTCTTCTAACCTCTATGCACCCCAACCCTACATACACACACACTAGTCAGTCCTCTAGAGGAGGAGAAAATTCGATGTTTATTTGCTTTTTTCTACTCATTGAAATATTTACATCTCCAGTGCACAGAATTTCCCCAACAAATATCATTCCTTTCTTGTAAAAATACAGCCACAGGCTGCTTAATCAATATTTGCAGCAAGTCATTGTAGTAACACTGAAAATCCACCACATTTTTTAAAACGGAAAATCTAATTAGCGAAGTTTAAGCACAACAAACGTTGCTTTTAAAAAGTTACTCCATTTAAACAATCCTAACAGTTCACACCTTTTAGAAGGGAGATCTTACAAGTGTTGGAGATGCTTAAAATGTTTCTTCTGTATATGACAAATTTCTACTGTTTTTGAAATTTATTTTATCACAAATTCAAATCACGGAAAACCTAGGTAGCATGGAATCTTCAATTTCATGTTTTATGGGTTGTTTTGCTTTTTCTGCCTTTTGGGAAGTTACAGAATGATAGCATGGAACTTTAAGAGTCAGGGATTATTCCTTTGCTTTACATATAGGAGTAAGAGCAGTTAATATTTCATTGCATTACAATGAGTCTGAGACACATCAAGAATGGATTGACTACTGCAGCTTAAGTCCTAGGTCAAAAACCTTCTATTCTTCCTCCTAAACCCTAAACCACGTCCCTTCCATTCTGAAAACAAAAGGGTACAGAGCTCTCTCCTTTTCTCCCTCTGTTCTAGTTCAACCCAAGATTTCTAACTTCTAATGCCAAGAGCACTAAAATGGTCCTTTTTCAAGCTTTTCCTGTGATTGAGCAAACAAAACCAAAATACCTTTCTGCTTCAAGCGACAAAAATTGATCAGATGGTACTTTTTATTTATGTTCAAAAGTCCTAATTGCTTTTGCAAGCATCTAAGATAGAGAGATGTTTCATCCATGATTATTTTTATACAAACAAGGTAAAACATATTAATACGATACTGTCCATCAGTTGCTCCTCAGCAAGTTGTCTGTGTTTATTCCCCTATTCTGTGGCATCCCAAACTAAAATTAATATATACACCTTACACCTCTTTTGTTGCAACCTTAATTTACTTTGCATTCATGCTAAGAGCACATTCATAAACAGTTTCTGTAAAGCAGCTGACACTCAATAGCCTGTTCACATGTCAAAGCATTCAGAGTTACAATTAAATTGTCAGACAACATCCCAGAGAGCCTTGCATTGATAGAGACCTCCAATGTGCAAGCTGGCCTTTGTCTGCACAAGTTATTTCACTGCTCTGGCACTTGTTTCGTATCTCCATTGAGTTGCCCTCAGAATCTGACACAGGAGAGGATGTGCCTCATTTCCTCCACTGACCACAGAGGGTTCACCGCGAGAATATGTGGCCTCTGGCAACAAAACATTTTTTGCAGGGTCCTTTCTGGCATCTCTTTCTTTGGATTTTCTGCCTCAGTACAGTTATGTTTAGCTATGTCAGAGAGGACAAAGGACTCTAAATTAAAACCATTATATATATACACTTTATATTTAAACTAATGACATACTGGTTTATTATATATTGGGGAGTGGGGTGACAGCAGGGGGAGAAGCCCTTGCTAGTAATCAAAGCCCTGGGCTGTACACATAGGACATTTAATTTGCAATGTCAGATCTGATACTCTTCGTTTGCTCTTAAAGAAGTCATTTGACCCCCCCCATATATATATATACACACACACATATAAAAATATTTTTCCCCTCCATTTTACTAACAGAAAAGAACAAACATAGTTGCCTTCCAGTAATAGTGCAAAGGTTAATCTATCCCTAAATTCAGAAGCATGAAAGTACATTGTGGATTTCAAATATTATTAATTCTCACAGACACATATTTACTACTATTCCAAGCCTACAGGGACTGTGCATTGTTTCCTTCATGAAACAGCTAAAGTTGTCTAAAGCTAAGAAAGAACTGAACATGTCAGAGGATTTCCCAATATGACCAATAGGAAAAGAAGGAAAATAAAGGACTATATGACAATGAGCTATTTTTACCACGTCTACTTTTCTAAAATATATGCCTCTTTACCCATAAAAGCCAGGTGAACCAATACTCCATACTGAAGAATATGCTGTTTAGAAACTACTAAGAAATGCAATCACGGGTATGTATTTCAATCTTACATAACCTATGACTGAGCAGGAAATTGATCTAAAGATGGTTAGATTCATGCTGGAGGAAAAGAAATATTCTCGCCTCCATACTAGATGCACAATAAATGCAAGGATATTTCTTATAAGAAAAAGCACTCCATATTTTGTCGCCATATTCAACATGCTAAATATCATTCCCAGATTCCTTGAAAAGTACTGTGATAAACTTCTCTGAGAAGAAAAAAGAGAGAGGGGAAAAAAAAGCTCATTTTTATTTTGTTGCATTTCAAACAAATTAAATCCTTTACCTATTTGCTACTCCTTAAGGTTGTAACTTCTTTCAATGAAGAAAAAAAAAATTACAGTTAAAGTCTTAAAGTTCACAATTAA
Organism: Balaeniceps rex; assembly: GCA_013401315.1. Lineage (NCBI taxonomy): Eukaryota > Metazoa > Chordata > Aves > Pelecaniformes > Balaenicipitidae > Balaeniceps > Balaeniceps rex. The sequence goes on along the minus strand of VYZW01007417.1, from coordinate 25,955 downwards.
TTGTAGGCCCAGATATTTATAAAAAAATTCCAGGACTGGACACAAAGGTTGACAGATTTTCAACTATCAACTTCAGGAGCCAAGCAAAACAATACATTTATTTGTTGAGCTACTATGTCAGCCAAGAATGGTTACACTTCTCTCAATCCAAAGGTCATGCTAAGATTTGCTACTTAAGAGGTAACAAGATGCCTGCTGTTTTCAAGGACAGCAATTCAATTCCATGTCTGAACTGTAATTGTGATATGCAGGGAGTTTCTCAATCTCGACATGTTAGGTAAGAAAGGTTGCTATTTAAGGTGATGCCCTCTGGGTGAGGAAAATTGAAGGACTGGTACACTGTATGACATATGCTGTAAGCTATTACACCTGTATAGCAGCTAGTCCTAAAAGTATTAACAGAGAAGGACAGCATGTGATGGCATTCTGCCTTCTTGATGCCATCTATAGCAATGCTAACAGAAGAAACTCTGTATCTTAAAAAAAAAGTCTTACTCAAATATGAATTCAAGTGGTTTCATATAGCCTCCATAATCAGATCATTTTTGAAAGCAGCAAGCTGCGGGAGTAGTGT
>VYZW01007417.1:2237-16257 GCA_013401315.1 Balaeniceps rex | reverse complement strand
CCCGGTCCTGCCGGCCCGCTGCCCGCACCTCTCCGCGGCCTTTGTCTCCGCGAAGCCACCGCGTCTCCCCGCCTGACGGAGCAGCCGGAGACGCGCCGGGTCCCCCGGAGCGAAGGGTGCGGGCAGCTGCCGGCGGCTGTTACCTGGCAAGGGGTGGTGCGGGGGCACGGGGGGGCCTTCTCCCGCACGGAGAGAGGGCCGAGGCCGGTACTTTATGGTCATACTTTTGTGTTTATCGTGGTAGTTTCGACCTCAGGGGCTACCGCATTAGCACAGCTTGATGGCACAAACAGCCCCCGGCCGCTAGCAACATGGGATGACGTACAGCATCCCAGTTGGAGATAGGTGCCGTAGCGTGATTGTAGTCAGGTAAATGAATCTCACCTCCCACGCAAGTAGGCATTACCTCCGTGGCAAGCATCGCAATAAGGAATGGGAGAGGCCAAGACAGAGCCATGCTTAGCTGTTACATGTTTAGTGTGAATATTAACCTGGAACAAAATGAACCTCTCACAGAACTGGCTGTCAGGTAACCAGCTGTCTTGGCCTAACTGAGATACTTCTGTCCCTGTGCTCACCCTGCTGCTTTCATCTTTGCATAACGTGCAGGTTATGCTTAGCTACATTATGTAAACTTTTATCACCTCAAACCTTTCTTCCTCTAACACGGAAATGTACCAGCCAAGGGTAAAGGGGTAATGGCGACTCAAAGTATTTTCCCCCTTTTAACAGCTAAAGGGAATTGCAAAATAAAATGTGTTCTCGCCATTCCGCATATACAAGGAAAAGTTTCTCCCTGCTTGAGCGCTGAAGTATTGCACTTTTTCTGACTCATGGTTACGGTTTAGGTGGAGTCCGTGCTACCAAGCATACAGAAATTGAGAACTTGAAGCACTGCTGAGATACTTACGGATTTGTTATTGTTGGCACCTGCTCTCGTGTTATATGCAGACAACAGAAGTGATTTTTGCAGTTTCCCTGTACATAAGATTAATCTTTTTCTTTGTTGAGTAATTGTTTTGAAATAACTTGGGTTTTTGTCTCTTCCTATTTCTTTGTTAAATAATCCCAGTGACATTTTCACCTAAACTTAAAAATACTGCAGTCAGCTAGTTCTTCCCATTTCGTGTGCGTTTACAAGATATTTTCCTGCTTCTGAAGAACTCATGGAGAAAAGCTCCTAATGTCAGCTAGGTGGGTTTCTATCTGCTAGCATGCATTGACTTCTCACAAGGACTAATAACTAAGTAATTAACAGAATACGATGCGTAAAAATCCTTTAAAGAATGCACATCTCCTGCAAGTAATGCTTCTCATCGCACTGAAAGGCTGCTGGCTGCATTGCACGCTCTTGACATCACGGTGCCCTTTTCTAAAATCACTTAAGTCATGTCTTCCCCTTTCAGTCATTCCAAAACAGATCTGCTGAAAACCATCCAGGAAGCGATGAAATTCACTTCTAAATGAGTCTTCTACTGTATTTCCTTAATGTTGCTCTGATTGCTTAAAGGTGCCTTAAAGGAGGCATACATTTTCCTGTTCAAATACCCCGTCTATTGAAACTCCTCAGCCTGCGTCAGGACTTCACTTCAGTGACAGCCCGGTGTGCTTCATTATAGTCCTTCTTTTCTGCTGGGATCCGCAGGAAGCACAGAGAGACAAGCCTAGTGAATAGCCTAATTCAGACAGGGGTAGGATGGGGCCATACAGTGTCCCAGAATCTGGGTCATAAATTCCCGGTGCCAAAAAAATCAAGGGAGCGCTGAAGTGTTCCAGCACCAAGTGAAGGGTTTGAGTCATCGAGAGTCAGGCCCTGATTTTTCTTTTGGTGTGTAACCTCTGGCCCAAAGCCCTGAATGGTAGGGCTTAAATTAAGGACAGCTAAGCTAGGGAGAAGGTTTGTACTGCCTTATGAAGAGAACACACACACTGAGGTGTGCCCTGTGATTTTAAAAGCAGAGGTTTTGAATGAGCCCTACCTATGCAGTGTAAAGAGAGTAGAGCAGGGTAGTCAACTGCTGACAGTTTTATCCTTTCGACCTTTCAAAATAACATGTTTGGCCTTCGGATGTTAAAGGTTGCATAATATTGTATTATTCAAAATCCTTTGGAAGACTTTTGTAAGTTTGGATCATAGAGGGTGAAATCCTGGCCCTTTTGAAGTGAGTGGCAATACTCCAGTGTTAGATTTCACCCANTTAGTTTTATGTGGTTTCTAAAAGCTGACACTATTTACAACGCTTCCAAAACAAAACGGGTTCTTTACTCTCACGGAAGCTTGCAGCTTCCTTGGAGAGACGCGACGGAGTTTGGCTCACCTGGCACAGACAGTCACACTTTAAGACTGTTATAGTTAAGGACACTTCTGTTAAGGCCTCTTGATTTAGAATGTCTGTTATAAGGACAGATATGTCAATCAAAATCCACAAAGTTGGAGAAACCTGAGCCAAGTTCCCATTTAAGGGTGTTTAAAGAAGTATTGGATCAATTTAGAGTTTTAGACTTATTTAGCTCTACTGAGATCTCATTTATGGCAAGTTTTATCCATTTCTGTTCAGTTAAAAAACAGGGAAATTAAATTACAAGTTATTGTTACACGTCAAAGTAAGAAATAGGAAAATGCAACTTTGAGGTTTCTTCTGCATTTCTGTTTACGAATTATTGTTCATTCCCATTTAAAAGGACATGTCATTTTAATATTGCTATTTAAGTTGTTAAATGAACATTGTCACCAAGTTATACCTGATAAAAAGGGATTGGTTTTCTGAGGTGGAGAAAAGTTGAGGAATTAACTGTGATACAGCTGAAAACAGAGCAGTATCTCTCTTGCGATAGCATATCTCACTTTCAAAACTTTACATTATTTTACATTAAAAAGTGGGATGGAAATATTCCGTTGTCTATGGTGCACACTGTTCTATCAATCTCTTTCAACCAAATCCTAGCGAACCAGATCATCTCATCCATCTGAACTACTCTCAGCAGAGGATTGGAGGAATGGGGACAAAGGTGCCTTTATTCATTCTTTACCTGATTCCGCTTTTCAGCTCTGCAGGAGCTATCCCAGCCTGTGTTACTCCCCCCATTTCTTCCCTGCTGAGTCTTGGGCCCCACGGGGCTGTGCAGAGAGCAGATAGCAGGCCGCTCTCAGCAGCAGGCCCTCTCTTTCCCAGTCTTGTCCTCCATCCTGATCTGAGGTGGGGACGCAGAATGGCATGAATCTCTGCAGTAGCTTCATGCTATTATGGGACTCCTCTCCCATAGCTGGCTTTCCTCATACTACTGTGATGGCAAAAAGCCAGAGGATCTGGTCTCTCCTCTGTTCTTTTTCCCTCTCTGATAATTCCCTTTCTCCCATTTGTAGATAGTTTATTTTCACACTGCATCTGATTTTTTTTTTTCCTACAGTCTTGCTTTGCTTTTGTTGCCACTTGGATAAATCCCACTCTGTATGTTGGCAAATGTAAACTGAAATTCACAGGTACCCTGATCTCTGAAGCACCAGCTGTGTCTGGAGACACAGCATTTGAGTGATTCAGAGATCAGGATTCTTCATGTTCATTTTATTTTCCTGCTGTCAGCATGTAGAATTAAGCGGAGTAGCAAGGAAGGTATCTGCAGCAGAAATTTCATTAGAGTTTTCAGCTAATTGCGTGTGCCCTCATCCCTTAAAAAAAGACATCCTATATCAAGGAAAACATGGTTGAATCCTGAAGACCAGGTAAGCCTATTATTCAAATAGTGCCTTGACAGAAATCTGTTTAAAGTATTTTCATGGCATTCTGAAGTAAAATGATTGTGTGGGCACAGAGACAAGTTATTACTAGCCTGACTACTTTATTTGCTCTACAATAGAGTAAACCCCCAAATCATAAGAATTTTTTCACCCTAATCTTTTCAAGCCATTAAATATGAAAAGAGTTGTAAGCTGTGAGGCAAACAACTTTCAAGATCTCTTTCACTCTAACCTAAAAAACCCAAGAATTTGCAGCTCCTCCTCCTCCCCTTTGCTCAGAAGCAGAACAGCTCCCACTATCATTCAGCTGGAACCAGAAGAAACAACTGGGACAATAACCATGTGGCATCAGAGATCCTCATGGCTCTCAGCCGCTTCACTATCCAGGATTGTAAAGAATAAAGATAAAACATATTAGGGATGGGTGGGAGGGAGGTAATAACTTGCTTCCGTGTCCTTAGTGAAAGCCTGGCTTTTTCTTTAAGATAGGGAATAAATCACTGCTTAGTGTCTGGAATAGAGGTTTGTTTCTGTGTGCTGGTTTAGAGGCCAACTTAAGATAATTGCACAGGATAATTCTCTGATAGTTTCTAGACAGAAATCGTTAACAACTGAATCCTAGACTAAGCTGCTGCTTTAAAAATCTCATCTTGTATGTACTGAAGGGAAAAATCTTTATTTCCAAAGCTATTGTAACGTAGTGACCTGTAACTGGAAGAATTCCTGCATTGCCTGTCTTAATTCATCACCATACGTGGGAGAGAATGTTGAAAAGTGAAGATAGGTTAGAAAAGAAAATTGGAGGGGTTAGGTGTTATTTCCACATGCTCTTCAGCACCTCCGCATTCCTATTATTTTCTGTTGGTTTCATAACATCTTAATTCACAGGATCAGAGCTTGGTTTTCTGATAAAGACGGGTAAAATTCTGAGGATCTCTTGTGGTTCTGTAGGGAAAGTTACATCTTTACACAGAAAGAGAAGCCGTGGGCACTCATGTTCCCTTTTAATAAAGTTAAGGTTCCAGAAGAATGTGGGCTAATGTCCTCGATGGTTAATGCATGATTAATGCATGCTTAAGGAGTAGGCTAGTGCATCCACCACAGCAAACCAAACCCCATACAGCAGGCTTGTTCAATGCCTTTCAATATGAATGACCAAATATATTTCAGGAACCCAAGGGACCACAATCAGTCTGAAGCAGATTGTCTGCTTTGTACAGAGTGGAAATTACCCACATGTTCTCTGCAGGGGATTCCCCCAGTGAAATGGAAGTCCCCTGCAGCAATAAGTCAGACGAGTCATGTTTTGCACTTCTCTCCTGAAGATCCTGGCCAAAAAGCCTGATTTGGGCTGTACTTGGAAGGGATAAAGGGGAATGTCTGCAGTTTGATAAACCTAAATTATCCCTTCTGCTTTATGGAACCTTATACCCAACTAGCGCCAACAAAGCAGCTGCCAGTGGCTAAGTCCAAGGACAAACAGAGGAAGAAAAAACCCAAACATCTTTTGTCTCGTCCTTGGTGGTAACCGTTGCAGGGAATAAATGGCATCTTGTGCCTATAGGTCTGGGCAGAGCCTGACAAACTCCTGTCTGCTCTTCCTTGAGCTCCTTCTGCAGAACCTCAGGGAGCAGGAAACAGAACAGCTAGTGCTCATCTTCCTCACCCCGCCAAAATGAAGCAGGCAAGCAGTGGAAGCAGCAACTTCAGGGAGGGGACAGGCATTCTTAATCACACTGGAACTGTTCCTGAGGCTGCAAAGACATGGGGAGGCAATGCAGAGGACACAGGTGAGGCATACACTTCATTTAAAAAAGCTGCAAGGCACAGCACAGGAACACGTCTCCTTCCTAAGTAAGCAGACTTTTTTCCTGAGTATCCTTACCGCAGTTCAGAGCCCTGAGCAACACAAGTGGGCTCTTGGACATCTTAATCTTATCATAATGAGTGTTTTAAGGAATTTTGCTTAACCTTATAACTAAGCTCAGAGCCTACCTAGCTATATTTATTACTGTGTTTTAATCCAAGTAGACCCTTATTTTGACCAGCTTTGCATCCTGCATAGCCATTTCTACCGCTGCAAAGTGGATGCTTCTTGCATTTTACAGTTAACTTGGAAAAGTGTAAAGTAATTAGAGAATCCAGCCCACAGTTTCACTTTGAAATGTTTCTTTGTCTCGATTTCCTGTGTTCAGCACAGTTTTTGGAACTGGAACGCAAGGCATAGCTGAGGACTAGGCCCACAAAGGCAATTTGGTAAGTCTGTTGTGATTTCTAACTATTGATGCTGTATTGGCTAGTGAAGTTCACAATTCTCAGGGAAGGCCATACATTTCAAGTGGAATACATTAGCAGAGCTAGATATTTAGGCAGTGGAGGTCCACAAATATTTGGCTGAGTAGTGAGCCACTTAACCTTGTCATTAGGAAGTGGCACCGGAAGAGATGACACTGGCACAGTGTCTTCCACAAATGTAAGTACCTACCTCTGGTTGGGGCTTCTAGCTGTGGGGTTCCTAGATCCATCTCCTGGATCTAGCAGAAGACCCTTGCCCGTTCAATCTTCTGGTGATGGAGGCATCACTGAGAATGTGGGAAATGGAAATTTAATTCTGTCTGCTGACTGAAAGGAGAAAACCACACAGTTTCTAACTCCCAGAAGTGTGTCCTAACCACTACAGCATTCTGGAGCTTGGCTTATTTGTTCTCTCTCATTGCATCTCTTCTTCTCTCTAAAAAATGCCTACATCTACACTGGATTGGAACTGCAAACGTGAGAGGCCTAACAAATAGGCTAAAAGTCATTCTCTTCTTTTGATCTTTCACTCTTTTAATATTTAATGATCCCATTCAAAATGGAACAGCATTAGCAAGAGAGATTAAGAAGTCCCCATCCCCTTCCCATGCCATTGCCTGTTTTCAAGTCAGCAACCTGACATAATGTGTCCCTTCAGGAAAACAGGTGGTCTCTGCCCATGCCTCCGACATCTTCGGTGAAAGGTCTAACTGCTTCACATTTTGATGAAGTGCTTCTGCCTCTGCTTTGGTGAAGGTGGGATTGCTTGCTCTGCTAGGCCAACATCCGCAGGCAAGATAGTGGAATCCTTTGCTTGTGAATCATCATTGTCAGGATCACAAATAGGTGTTAAATTGCTCGGTGCCATCAAGACTTTGGGCTTCTACTGGCAAGATCAAAGACATGACTTAAAACCAGAGAACACCGCAATTCACCATTACCTCGAAAAATAACATTAAAGTAACAAAATGTGTGTTAGAGATTCAAACATGCTGTGTGACTGTGTCCAGAGAAGGGCAACAAAGCTGGTGAAGGGTCTGGAGGACAAATCTTATGAGGAGCGGCTGAGGGAACTGGGATTGTTTAGTCTAGAGAAGAGGAGGCTGAGGGGAGACCTTATTGCTCTCTACAACTACCTGAGAGGAGGCTGTGGTGAGGTGGGTGTTGGTCTCTTCTCCCAAGTAACAAGCAATAGGACAAGAGGAAATGGCCTCAAGTTGCATCAGGGGAGGTTTATATTGGATATTAGGAAAAATTTCTTTACTGAAAGAGTGGTCAAGCATTGGAACAGGCTGCCCAGAGAGGTGGTGGAGTCACCATCCCTGGAGGTATTCAAAAAACATGTAGACGTGGCACTTCGGGACATGGTTTAGTAGGCACGGTGGTGTTGGGTTGACAGTTGGACTAGATGATCCTAGGGGTCTTTTCCAACCTTAATGATTCTATGATTCTATGACTGTGTGCTGATGCAGTACTGAGATTCTCAAGCATCCAGTTCAGACCGAGGGAGACTAACAGACCTGATATGACAGGTGAATGGTCAGTCTAAGTGAAGACACTCTTTTTCGAAAGTTCTTGCAGTACTGTGTACTGCCCAGCCCCAGGCGTTGGGCACCTCCCTGGGGACAGGGACAGGCTGAGGCCGGGCCAGGCCATGGGCCTGCGGGTGGGCCTGGCTCAGCAGGGCCCATGGCCAGGCCAGGCAGGGCTGCGGGGAGCTGGAGACCAGCCCTGCTGTGGCATGGCTGGGGCAGGGGCTGACATGGGGCCCAGGGACCTGGGCAGGGTGGGGGAATCCCCACAGGAGCCCGGTCAAGGACAGTCAGGCTCGTGAGTGACCTCAGGGCCCTGACACTATGTTAGTGGTAACTGCTTTCAACAGCCATATATTTTTGCTAAAGAGCATTTTATTTTTACTATGAACACACAAGGAGTATAATTCTGAATCTCACAGTTTCTAAATTTCTTAACTTTAGTTTTCATGTAGTTATGTATAGAGAAATCCCGGTTTTCAGATAAGAAGAACTATTATCTTGGGGAAAAAAAACGCTGTTTGGGAGAAGCAGAAATCAGTCGCTCCCAGGAATGCCCACTAATTCAGCTAGTTGATTATTATATTCCACAATCAGCCAGCCAGGGTTTATTATTCATTTGAGACAATGGAAGATATAATTTGGTTTTGGAAGAGCTTCAATGATAGCTTTTCACTCCTGCACGCCGGCAGCTTGCATTGCACTGTGTTACCGGACCAGGGTTCCTGGTTGCAGGGGCCGCCAGCTAAATGGCTTGCTATGCTACATCTCCCGTGAGGTGAAATGCCACGGAAGCTGTGAGCTGCACAGCTGCCTCAGCATCTGCTTGCAGAGCCCACAGATCTGAAACAATGGACCAGAAATTGGCTGGCAATTTAAATATAATGGCCTGGCCATTACTAGTAATTAAAGATCCATTGGTGAGAGCCCAGAAGGTAAGGGAGGCATGTGAAACATATGCAAGTTTCCTCTCAGCTGGCTGGACTAGGATAGGCCTAGAAATGGATGTACATCTTTTTTCATGTGGACCTACTCCAAACTCCTTTGAAATCAATGGAACCATTCCCATTGACTTTAATGGACTTTGGATCAAATCCTAATTGCCACTATAAAACCTTTTTATTGATGCCATACATTATTTGCCACGTATGTATTTTAATAAAGTGGTCCTGAATGTACCACAGGGAACGTGCTCCTTAAGATGGATCTCTTTTTTGAAACTGTAACAAGGGTAAGCCCTCTGACAGGAGAATTTAGTTTTACTTTATTTCTGAAGGAAAGCTTAAATCCCTATTTAATTTTGTAGAGCAAATAGAGAACTGTGCAAAAGTCCATGGGTTTCTTTAGGGAGAACCTCACATAAGCATTTTCTCTATTCTGATTCATAAGAGTTCATTCCCTCAACTATGGCTTTGGCCTAAAACTCAAAACTGACTAGGAAGCATCAAAGCTTGGGTGATCTGGTTTCATGTACTTTACATAGTTTGGTCACCAAACCAGACCTATAGGCAAGTTTGCTCAAAACAGTATCTAGATTAATTCAAAAGTTCATGAATGTCATGGTGAGGCTTTTTCTAAAAATGGGCTAAGTTTTAAACTTACACTAAAACCCTAAACCAGCCTAGTTTCATGTGGTTTCAGATTTTGTTATGAGTGTCTTGGAAGAAGAATGGTCTTTTCTGGTAAAACTTGGGATATAAAGTGAGGAGAGCTAAGACAACTTATGTAACTACACAAACTGAGTAACTTTTCTTCAGTTTCCCTTTCACAAAATATACATAATAGTCACATGGATGTCAAAAAGCTCAGACCCCCTGATATTTGTATAGATTTATGAGTCCTTCAGGTCAAGATGCAAAATATTAATATAACTCTTGCAAGCACTAGTGAATACTACAAGAGCTTTCATTTTCCCCAGCATAGCCGTAAAGGTAAATTGTGATATCATTTTTCACTCCAGGAATAGAAGGAAACATACATCCGAGATCTCAGATTTCAGCTGTATTCTTGGTAGCAACAATAATGTACAGTTTTAAAAATTATATGGGAAGACAGGCATCCTAAGTAAGCTACAAATGATTATTATCACAGTTTCAGACTAAGCTGTAACTTTGTTTGGTTGTTTTTTTTGTGGTCTTCTCCACAGGGAACTCGCTGTAAACATATTGGCACACACCTAATGACAGTTTAAAATTCAGTGGCTGAAACAATTATTGTCCCCAACCCTGCTGTCTTCCAGAGGCATCTGCCCTGTGGCAGGGGTGGCTGAATAGCTCGTGAATCAGCTCCTGAACCTTACAGTTCAGCATAAACCAAAATCAATGTTGGTTTACCTTAATAGGCCAAGCTGAAAGCTGCGGTGGTTTAGAGCTGATTCATGAGCTGTTCAGCTCCCCCATGTTAGGAGGTGGCAACCTCTGGGAGAAGTCTGGTAACCCCTTTAAGGATTCCTGGGAGAAGAGCAGCCAACATTTCAACCCCTTCTGTTTAGTTTCCCGCTATTTACCACAAGCTGTAGATCTTTAGCTATCATATTCTTTTAGACGGGATCAAGATTAGGACCTATGTTCCCCGCTGCTCATAGCAAAGATTTACGTCTGCATGCCCCAATGTGTTATCCCAGGGGGTCTCAGTCTAGATCAGCATCTGGTCTTGAATCTCAGGGACAAAGACAGAATTAGTCAACAACCAACCGACTTTACTATTTACTGATGGAAAAAATTATTCTGGAAAAGATGTATTTCAAAACAATAATCAGTCTGGCAAACATGTTTCACTTGCCAGATACTGCCCTTTTGCATGAGTGCCTGGCAGGTCCTATGTACAGGTCTGTCACCTTTGTCCATAGTATATATCTCGTTGTTTCAGATGAAGCCTATTTCTGGTTTCTTTTTATTGCCAGTCTTTCATATCAATCGGATAGTTTTTGAAATCTCTCTGTGTCTGAACCTCACTTCTGCCACAGTTTATGTTCTAAAGCCACATACTATTGCAGAGCCACATGGTACCAAGAGCACCCTGGGAGGGCACGTGCCTCAGCGAAACCTTCCTCTTCTTTAGCTCACAGTCTCTTATAGATTTTCCAGGTACACAAAGCACCAAGTAGCCTGCTGTCTGCTTCAGAGGACTCTTCACATAGTTACCCCAGTAGCAAAGCTGGAGCCTTGTCTTGCTCCCCTGTGCTTCCTTGAGATGCTTTGCACTTCATTGTTTGAAGACAGGGATTGCTTTTGTTGCTGGCCTTCTGCAGGCAATGTGACTTTTACGGCAACTCCGTATGATGCCTGCTTTCCACATGATGTCACTTTAAAAGGTTGTGAGCCAAGGCAAAATGTGTCTTTGCACAAATAAACTATTTTATCCTTTCTATCTCTTCAGTGAACAGATGATAATGTGTTATAAATTTGACTTGTCTGTCAGCTTACGGCCTTATTCATTTATTTATTTAGTAGAAAACAGATTTTGGCATCTGGAATGAAGTTCTCTTTCATTAACTACCTTGAGAAAACTGATGGAGTTGAATATTTTAAGCTTTAAAACCCACAAAACTAAAGCAAAAATAAAGGCACCTACAGCAAGCGGAGGAGAGTTGTACTAGAGAGAAAAAAGCTACAGTGAGTAATAAGAGCATTGCATAGTCTAGTTCTGTTTGAGTAAGCCTCCCAGTGTCTTTTCACACATTTCTGCACATTTGTCTTTGCTTTCATTTCACCTTTTTTGTTACTTATTTTTACCTTCTACTTTTTCCCTGTTTTTCTTTGAATAAGGCTTTTGTACCTGAACTGCTTTTTATTTTTCTCCCTCCCTTCTTCCCTTTCCTTTTCCAACCACTTTATTTTTCTCCATTGTCTCTTTGCATGTGTTCTTTTTCTTGACTTTGTCCCTGGATGATCTTCCTCCCCCCAAACCAATCTGTTGTGTACTTTTTCCTTCCAGATGTGCGTGCCTTAGTCCCTCACTTCACAAACTGTAACTCACAGACCATTGGTTGATGACGAATTGGGAGGCTGTTAATCAGAGAGAACTGTTCTCTTCCAGATATTGAGTATCTAAACTACATTCAAAGACAAAGCACACCAGATACCTATCTAGTATTATTTCCTGCATAACTGTAGATGTTGTTATAACATCATGAGGGTACAGGTCTATGCAGTTGTGAGTAAGAGCAGATATTTATGCTCCCTGCATGAACTCTGCTAAGATGCCATCCACACCGAAAGTCAGAGTTCCTAAAAATCCGATGCAGTAGTTGAAATTGCAGCCCTCTTTATATTGGGACATATAATAATCTAGTGATATAGGGCCCCCCAACCTCTCAAACTATGGCATTTATGACTAGGCAGTCTTCCTTTTTAGTCTGAAGACCTCATGGTGGCCTTGGTTCACACTTTCAGCATATCTGGAAACCTATAGATGGGATTCTAATGTACAGTAGTAGCAGTCTCATTAATGACTGATTTCAGAAGTGGAAAACATTAGTAGATTAGCAGCAACTCCCAAAGATATTAGAAGTACTGTAAGGGGGAGGGTTTGATTAAAATAAGAATAGTGCTGTCAGAAGAGGATCTTTTGTAACTAATTATAATATTATGGGGTTATATGGGTAATGGGCCTGACATAAACTATACATTAGATCTGAGCTGTGTGCATCTCAAGGGCCAAAGCGAAGGTAACTGCCCTACCTTTTCATTACTTTCTTGGGCACTGCCCAAGACAGTAAGAGTCTCAACTCTTAGGAGACTCTCTGCTCCCTTCAGTGCACTGGTCAGCAAAGTGAACAGGGCAGCAGTATTAGAGCAAGGAAAATAATGAGGACACTTGTCTCTCTGGGTCTTTTCCTCTACTGCTCTTTGAGCAATATCTGTGTGTTCTGCCATGATCCAGGCTGTAATTTTACAGTTTAGCACAAGTGCTTTGGTCCAAGGCACCATTTAAGTGCTGAACTGGAATGCTTTGATAAATCAGTCTTACTAAGGAGGAAGACGTTGTAAAATACTGAAAGAGTTTCCTTTAACTTTGAGCCATAATAAAGTGATTTCTTAAAGTCAGTTTACATACAGAACAAACCCAATCTGTTTGATTAAACACAAAACACCAACCATATTTCCAGAATGAGTGTTTTGGAATATTCTTTAATTAAATTTCAGCGAGACTCACAGAGTAAGCATAGGTCAAGAGGAGAACTGTTTGAACAAGCTAGCCCTAAGTATCTTATTGCTAATTGATTTATCACATCTTCAGCACACTTTCTGGAGGGGATTCTTTCTCTTCTGTAAAAGAAATATTTTTAGGTTTAGAGACGAGATATACAAACAAAGGGCACATAACTCATTTCAAGCTGAAATATTTCATAGCTGAAATAATGTGATATTATGGCAAGCCTTAACCATGCTTGATTCAGCTGGGTAGTATGCCATTCCTTGGGGAATACTTCGAAGAATGACGCAGAGCAGCAGCAACTGGGAGGATACAGACAATTCACACAGACTGCATGCTTTCACACCCTTGTCTCAGATCAGCAATCCCAGATGGTGATCACCCAGAAGAGTCTCAATCTTTTTATAGTCAATACTCTGCAGTCACAAAGTGATTTAACACGTAAACTCAGATGGGATTGACATTACCTTCAGTAGGCTGAGTACTCTTCTACATCCACTTACTGAAGGAAATTAGCATGATCACTGAGGGACAGTTCATACCTCTGTAATTAATGGTAGTAGAAAGTGGGTACAAGGACGCATTCTTAAACACTCTTGCTGGAGGGATCTCGGCCTAGGAAAGTAATACACATCTTGGCATCAGTAAGGCTAGCAGAATACAACAATCGATTACACCAGTGTAAATCCAGATTAATGTAGCTGACTCCGTGAGATACACATCATCATAGTTAACATCAGGATGGTACTCTCAGTAAAGAAAATAGCCGAGTGATTTTGGCTTCTCCTCTGCTGAGTGAAGCACTCAGCTTCACATCCAGTGGGCATCAGTTACCAATATTTATTCCTTCATGTAGGGTAAGCCTTAGCTTTTTTGACCCTTTCTTACCTCAAGTCTCTGGAGAAAGCGTTAAGACAGTAGAAATAGTCGCAAACTAGTGTCTAGTCTGACTTTTCTGTGAGGTCAGTTATGGAAGTGGTTAAGAGTAGAAAGGGTATGAAAAAGAAGAAGGTAATATTTCTTATTTTCTATCCCTTTTATACAAACAAACAATTCAACAACTTTTTACTCTTTGCTGCTACCCAGTTCAACCCGGCCATTGTGGATTTGGTCATCTATATTACTGTGCGACATGATTCCTAATTATTTTCTACTCTGGTAGAAAATGGATTTGCCCATATCTTATAGTGGGTAACGTTTGCCTGGCATGGGTGATCACACTGGTATAGAGACTCTGTCTCCAAGCTAAACTACTCCTTGGCAGAAGTCTGTCATTCACAGCACCATGATAATATGAATC
>VYZW01007416.1:17351-32731 GCA_013401315.1 Balaeniceps rex | reverse complement strand
ATCTGAAACAATTAATATGAAATGGTGAAAAACACAGAAGCAAGAAAAGTAAGGAAATATAGACACAACTAAAAAAAAAAAGTGTATAAAAAGTAGTAAGACCTGAAATCCCTTATTCTAGGAAAATTGGAGTTATTTATTATAAAAGAAGGTATATAGACCCCTACTAAACTTTGAAATTATAGCCATCTCGACTTTCACCTTGGTGAATAGTGAAATGCTATTTTTGACACATTAATAAAGCCTCTCTACATACTAACACACGTGTAATTCTAATAAACCAAAAATGCATGAAAATATTACACATCAAATGAAATCACGTACATAGAATTTGCATCCTAATAAAGCATATCCTTTCATGCTCGGCTTGTNAAAATAGCAGTACAGAAAGAGATTTGAAACTGAATTATACTTCAATTTTTGAATGAAGGGAGATTCAGCTCAGGTTGGGGGGGTGTCTGGGTTTTCTCATTTTCTGTGTTAGTTTTTTCCTCTCATCAAGGGTAAAGTAGAAGTCTGATGCAGATTTACAGCCTGATACAAATTCAAATACCTTTGACATCATAATTATACAGTATCAATCAAAATTAGTAACATTGCATTTAATTCATTAACTCCTTTGCTGCCCTGTCAACAGGAGTCAATTACTGTAATTCTTAACATTTTTCTCAAGAGGGGTAATGGAACAAAATTTCATTTAATTTCTTTTCACCTGAAAAGGCTGCTTGTGATGTTCACAACATCATTTTAGCGCAGTAAGCCGTAACTTTTCCTGATTATTCACAACCACCATGGCTTACACACTTTCACACTGAGGCCAGTTTTTCTAGACATTCAGCGTATGACTGTTNGAGATTTTATTTCTTCTTAGTGAGAACAGAACCGCTCAAGGTAGTTTGGAAGGCTGCCTTTTACTATCTTACTCTAAGATCTCCAGTGAGACTAAGGCTATTCGGAGAGAAAAAACCCTAGAAGAGTACAGAGGGCTGTCAGGGGATTCTCTGCTGCTGCTGACATCAAAATTCTGAGACAGTATTTACCTTTTGCTTTTCAGACACTAAGACCTTCAGGAATTTCTGAGAGACACGCTAGTAACAAGGAAGAAAGCTGAACTAGTGAAACCTTTTTACCTTCTCATACCTTTTTGTAAAATAGCAGTACAGAAAGAGATTTGAAACTGAATTATACTTCAATTTTTGAATGAAGGGAGATTCAGCTCAGGATGGGCGGGNTCAATTTTTGAATGAAGGGAGATTCAGCTCAGGTTGGGGGGGTGTCTGGGTTTTCTCATTTTCTGTGTTAGTTTTTTCCTCTCATCAAGGGTAAAGTAGAAGTCTGATGCAGATTTACAGCCTGATACAAATTCAAATACCTTTGACATCATAATTATACAGTATCAATCAAAATTAGTAACATTGCATTTAATTCATTAACTCCTTTGCTGCCCTGTCAACAGGAGTCAATTACTGTAATTCTTAACATTTTTCTCAAGAGGGGTAATGGAACAAAATTTCATTTAATTTCTTTTCACCTGAAAAGGCTGCTTGTGATGTTCACAACATCATTTTAGCGCAGTAAGCCGTAACTTTTCCTGATTATTCACAACCACCATGGCTTACACACTTTCACACTGAGGCCAGTTTTTCTAGACATTCAGCGTATGACTGTTAATAGCATATAAATGGCTTTATGTTTACCTTTAATATAACTGCACATCCTACACGTAAAATACCTGTACCAAGAAGATACTGCTGACTGGAAAGAGCTTCTCATCTATAAGCCAATGCTTTTGTCCAGTGCTGAACTAACTGAAGTGAAACATCAAGGAATTTATAGAGCACAGCCATGGAAATGTGAACTTTGGCGTTATTCCTGACAACAGTAAGCATTTTGAAGTAAGGAATGCAAATACTTAAGTTTGAAATGGAGAAAACCAACAACAAATGCGGAGTCCACTTCCCCCCCCCTTACACGAAGTAGTGACCCATCATTTTTGCTGTCCAATATTCCTTCTTTAAAAGTTAGTTTTGCTCTTAGGAAAGTTGTCCTGTTGCTTGTTTTTCAGCCTAGCTTTCTGTTACAGCTAAGCTATAAGAGGAGGACAGGATTTTCCATCGTAGAAGGAGTTACTGCTGCCAAGCAAAGAACTAATAATCTGTCTACGGCAAAAAACACTGGCAAAGCAAGGATAAAGGGCAAATTCAGCAAAGAATTTGCAAATTCACAATTTGAAAGCTCACTCCTTTTCCTTTTTGCTCTCCTCCCCCCCCCCCTTCCATATGTAATTTCAATCCATTTGACTGCTGTTAAAAGAAATGAAAAACTGAGCTAGCGTCTCGACTGACTTCTGTATTTGGAATTTTAAAGCTGTTTGTCCATGAAAACAGAGGAAGCACCATAGAGGATATGCTGCTGCTAGGAAGCTTTCTACTGATAAGGGTTCAAAGTGCTTTACAGATAAGGTAAATATCACTAAACCAAATACAAAGAAAGAGAAATCAAGGCAAGAGGAAGAAAAGGAGTCGCTCAAGGTCATCCAGCAGCCAACTAGCAGTCAGAAATATTAGTCTTCCAACTTCTAGCACCCATGGCAAAGGACCATAACGACTTCTCTTTATATGAAGGCTTTCCCCAGCACTTTGATTAACTGATAATACATATAATGTAAGCAACAATACATTAGCTAGACAAATTAGATGCCCAAAACAAAAAGGCAGAGTACTGCCTAACAGTGAACAAACTGTTCAAGCCATGAACTGCTGTTGCTTGAACGGCATCTGTGCACACCAATCAACCAGTGGGTTTCCGCTGACATGTACTAACATCTGTCAAACAGAACATGAAAACACATTTCCCCAATTTTTCACAATATACCAGCATATTGCATGAACTCCACTACTTTACCTTTACTACAAAAAGTGTTTAAGCCAGGAATATCCAAATGCAGATTTCGGTTAAATGCATATGTGCTGTGAGCACCACTTCTACAAGCCTCCAATCCCTGTCACAGCACAACAGAAATGTACACCATACATGTGCTACAGAATGAAGCTTCATAATAAAAGCTATGTAGATGTATATTGCCCGTAAAATTCATTAAAAGAGGCATTAACTACATCACTATGGTTTCAAAACATCCAAGAGAATATGAAAAATTCCACTCCATTGAGCAGAATTTATTCAGTCTTCAAAAGCTTTGAAACTGTGTCGAACTGAAAATCCTAGTAATCTCTAAGAAGTTTCACACTCCATAAATCATAACTTCTTCTATCCCTAATTCAAAATTCAACTATAATAAAAAGACAATTCTTGAGCTAGAAAGTTTTCCGCATATGTAACCAAACTTCTGCTTTCCTATGTTCCTTCCTTCAAGAAAAAGAAAACATTCATCCACGCCGCCTTTCAGAGAAAGCAGAACTCATTATTTCCATCCTACTGAAGAGACAAAAGTAATTCAAGATATTCTCTCCTGCCACACCCAAGATTTCCATTTTCAGTGGAGAAGCCCCTTTTACACTTGCATTTCATGGGAATCGATAATCTGTTATTCCATAAAACACAAGCACCTTACATCTCCATCCCCATTTGACTCGCTTGGCAGACCTGGCAATTTCTATTAGAGTGAGGGTTTCCCTGCCCATTCAAGGACCTTCATGCTCTTTGCCAGGTTACGATAAAATTTATGACGGTTCTTTGCCTTTTTTCCCAGGAAAATGACAAACAATTTTGTACTCTCCTCAGTAGATAGCTCATTTATCCACATTTCAAGATACACTGTTCTATAAACTAGTTCACAGTTATCCTCTTGGTCACGCAACTCTTTAGGAAACAAAAAAAGCACTTTTCTGTCTGCTTAGACGGCATCAATATTATTACAGCTTACATTAAAGAAGTTTTGTAAAGAATTTATTGAAAACAGGCACAGTCTAGCAATCTGACCACATGTCTAAGAGCTCTGCATAATTCAAACAAGCAATTTTACTTATCTGTTCTGCAATTTTCCCATTAATGAAAATAATATTTACTTCACAGGGGTCAGAATGATTAATTTCCATGAAGAGCTTGAATCTAAAACAGAGGGTAATTTGATAGATCTCCGAGGAGAGAGGGTGAAGGAAAAACAAATTAGATTTTACATTCCTTTTCAAATGAGAAAATATTTGAGTTGCAGCAGAACCAGCTACTTTTGCATTTCCAAGAATATTAGCAAAATTATACACAGTAAAGAAAATTCAATGCTAATATAATTTCTCTCGAACTACATGCCCAGCCATCAACAGCAGCAGCACTCTTTGACACCACATTTTTATCTCAACAGACAAGTTTTGGAATCTGCCTTGATTCTTGTCCATTCCAAAGTTGCTGCAATTTCACTAATAAAATGAGATGTAACATTCTGAGAACACGGTGCTCATTTATCCATGGGAACAAAGGGAAGAGAGTTACAGAACACTCTGAACATATTACTTTTAATAAACCCAAACCAAAAGAGAAATGTAAGAAAGTACCTCATGAATCCAGAGACTATTAATATAGATAACTGTTAAGGATTCATGAAATTCTATTCCCAGCTTCAACTGTTCAACTCAAGGCCAGAACAATTACCCAGTCCACATCAATGTACTATGTAATTATCAAACACTATTCTTAAGGTGTTCTCACTACTACAGAGCCACTTGCGCTCAGGCTGACCAAGTATAGCTGAGAATCTGGCCCACACCTTTTCTTCTTTCGTTAAAAATAAGTGATTTTGAATGTCTGGCTCTTAACACAGGATTCTCTTATTTGTCAGTAAATATACAGAAGCATGAATTCACAAACACATAGCTTTCCTGCTCTTTTTTAGTACAAGAAGCACTGAGAAATTAGACTACTGCAGGTACATCACTTTGGGTATTTTGAATTAATTTCTGGAGTATGTTTGATAGTAAAGAGTCTTAAGAAAAATGGTCTTTGACAAAGCAAGTATCTGATGCGTTGATGGACGGCATATTGTAAAATATATACCACACTGACACAGACTCTGACACTAGATACATCATCTTTAAAAGTACCACGGTCTGAAGGTAAATGAGTAATTACAAGATATAAGACTGAACCCCAGTTAGGAGATGGAGATATAAGGAAGTCCGGTGGGGGGGTAGGGGGATGGTGGGTGTTCTATTATTTTTGGCAGGGGGAGGGCGCTAAAACAGCATATTTGTTTATCTACAAACACTGCAGTTAAAACACTTAGTAACGAACACCCTTGGATACAGAGAAAAACACACTGTTGAACAACTCATGATTTTAATAAGAATACAAAAAAAACTCGACACCCTTGTTTGTAAAGAAACTGCAGTTCTAGGAAAGAAACGAAAATAAGAAAACTGTTAATATGGGAAATTAGATTACGAAGAAACAAAACAGCAAGGTTATCCATTCTCAATGAAGTACACGAAATATTTCCATGTTGCCACAAACTGAGATTCTACACTTCAGTAAGTACTCACCAGTGCTGGGGAAAAACACAACCTAGAGGTACAAGAGCAGAAAAAAGTAACTTAATATAATGCTGTAGCATAAAAGGTGATAACATAGGTTTTGTTGTTGTTTCTGTTTGTTTAGGTGCAGAAAACTGAGTCTATTTTTACTTTACAAAAAGATACTCTTCTAAGGAAAGGTTCACAAATGTTACTAACTGCAAACCTGCAGCACCAGGCCAATGTAATTGAACAGCAATTACAGAAGTTGCAGAAGCTACAGATGTTAAAGAACATAAAACTAAAAACAGTGTGTGAAGGGCACAACACTGGCAATTCCAGAGGCTGGTAAATAATGTTCGGGGTTTCTTCCAAGCCACAGAAACCCTGTGGAGGATGCACGACACCTCTGCCAGCAGCAGCACTCCTCCAGAAGGCAGCCACTGTGTTCTCGGCAGCTCATCTCAGCCACAGCAGAAGCACCCACCTCACCCACCTCACCCACCACCCAGAAACACCCACTACCCATGTCCGTTTCTTAATCAAATACACTCTGTACACCAGAGATTTCCATTAAAGAGGAGAAAAATCTCTGATCTTCTGCCAGGCTAAAAAATTCAAATATAAAAGGAGAATTAGTAACAGAAGCACAAAACCTGTACCCACTACTAATGAACATTTCTTTTTAAACAATTTAACAATCCAAATAGCATCCTGTGCTCTAGTCCATTTGAGTCATTGTCCGTCACAGTCAAGAATACACAGGAACAAATTAATTCTTCACCTGCTTCCCTATATCCTTTAGGGCAGAACATGACTGCTCTTCTAAATAAAAGCCTTGAGAAAAGCCTGTTCCAGTGATTCATTCAAATAAACATGCCAGCAAAGGTTTACATTCCACCAGTTGAATGTAAAAATAAAAGGTGACTATAAATCTTGAAGGAAAAAATTAACGTGTTGTTCTTTAGTTTTTCATAAAAATATTTGTCCGTTCATATCAGGTAATCAAAATGTTGCAAAGTTCAGTGAGCTATACATCAGCACTATTAGCTAGAAGTTATGGACTTCACATGACATGTCATTCCTTTGAATAAGTGGCTATAGGAACATGTCTTTAATTAAAAAAAAAAAAAAAAGGTTATTATCTTACATTAAATGAGAACAAACCCGGTGACAAGTAATCATTCTGAGATACTGTCCACATTATTCCTATCTAAAGAAAGCTTGCCTGCATGCCTGCAGTGAAACCCAGCAAGCTTTATTTAAAATTTTTCAATTTCAAGATTAGCTGTAAAATGCACTGTCTTGAGAATACACACACAAAGCTTCACACTGTTTCACAAACAGGAAAATACTTCACAGAAAAGACCATCTCAGCTGTATTGTGGCCATTTGAACTAACAGCAGACTTTTTCCACCCCGTACGTTTGGAGACCCATTTTGAAAACCTATAGGGTTATTATATAATGCTTGACCACTGACAGTGCCTACAAAGAGCTTACAGCAGGTCTTAAATTGTTTTATCCAATCCTAACAACATGACAGCGTCACCACTACAAATGCATGATGGGATTAGGAAAAGCATGGGAAAGAAGACATTAGTAATGCATCACATGGAATTTAAACAATCTAGGGCAGGGGCATGGGGCAAAAGCACAAATTTAACAAATCCTGCTTATAAAAAAAACAGACATACCATTAAGTGACAGCTGATTTCAGAAACATCCTATTAAGGCCGTACAGGGCCAGTCAAACCTATTGTAAAGCATATACGTGCTGCTGGTGGGGGAGAGCTCTATCCCCCCCTTCTTTGGAAGTGTTGGCTTTCAGCAGGATCGATCCCTTGCTTCAGCCCACCCTGCAGCTGCACGCATCTGTAAGTGGAGGAGGTAGGAAGGAGCAGCTGAGTTGGAGCAGGGGGAGGACAAAAGCAAGATGCACATACACACCCACACACCCCTTCCAGGGGCTGCATGGGCTCATGCCAGGCTGGAGTGGCCACAGTTCTGCACCCTGAGCTTCCAAGGAGGAAAATTCTCAATTTTACTAGGAAAATACAGATCCTGCCCAATACTGCTACAACAGCAATTGCCAAGAAAGAGGGCTGAGCTCTGAGACACCCGAACAAAAGATCTCATCCCATTGGCTTTATTAGTTACCCCAGGCAACTATTTATTGATTTTGAGGAAAAAAAACACCTGAACTTTATCTAAAATACTAATTTTACCAGGTACGAGCAAGCTTAAAATTTGTCAATACACTCTGAAGTTAGGTTTGGATATCATTGGACTCATTCCAAGAGATTCAGCAGAAGCATTTAAAAAAAAAAAAACACCACAGCAGATCTAGTTACCACACATGGCACAGTTTCCTTTTTTTAGCATGACTCATGTAAGGGGAATTGAAGATGAGCTTCCGCAGTCCTGATGTCCCATAGATGGGAGACAAATCAAATCAGCCCAGACTGGTGCACTCTGTTAATGGATCTTCTCCTGACCTGTGGCAAGTAATTTCATGATTCATATGTAAAACTGCTCTGCTGAACTAGTTTTTAGAAAGGTCACAAATGGTTATCTAGCGATTACATACAAGAACCAAGAACAATTTGCTGCCCAGTTTCAAATATTTGGAAAATATAGTATTATTGGCACGTTACATGAAAAGGTATTTGAAATTCAGAATAAAGAGATCCACCATCCCATATATCACTTTAGTATTTGGGTACAGAATAATTAGCAGTTGTAGTTTTGATTCAGTGAACAGAAAGGTCTTTTCTTGACAAGGGAACATTTCCAAATCTAAAGAGATGTATTTTTATGATAGTTCAGAGGGTACACATACTTTCTAAGATGACAACCTAAATGGACTTCCCCATCCACCAGCACCTCAACCACTACAGCCACATAAATCCAAAGTGTTAAGAAAACAGCACTGGGTTGCACAGTTCCCTGTTCCCAGACCATACAGCAAACCCATACTCAGCACAACTGCGATCAGGGTTCTAGAGATGCACTAATTTTTAAACACATTTCTAAAACTTTTACAAACATTATCTCCAGACAGACTGGTTACACATTGCTTACCCAAAATAGCTAGTAAGATACCCTAGAAAAGCTGTCAATAATGACACAAAGTTTACTCCACAGGAGAAGGGACTCCTATCATGCTGCTCGCTCAGTTCTTTCCTTACATTGCAACAGGGTCTCAATTTACGATCTCGGGTTGTTTTCAAACACAAAAATACCTTGATCATAAGTATTCCTCACACATTGCTTTCCAAAATATTTTGGTATCAGTGAAGCACAGGTAAGGGTTCCTTTCCTCATATCTAGACTCAACACATGAAAATCTCTCCTATCACGAACCTCACCCAATAACCCAACTGTTACTTGAGTGCACTTCTCCAAAGGAAAGTGTTTGCTTTTACCCAGAAGAATGCTCCTTGTGATCCCTGCACTGAGCAGCAGGCTGCAAACACAGTTTCACTGAGCAAAGGACAGGAATATCAACACAGCACAAGGCTCCAAAAGGAAAACTACCTCCACCAAACCATACCACCAGGATAGAGTGTGCTCACAGGTTCAGTACTTCGCTGCTCTTCTCACTCAAGTGTGTCACTTAGTTTTGTGTTATACAAGTTACAGAAAATAAATCTCAATATGTTGCCAATCAAATCTTAACTAACTGTGCACAGTAATTAGAGGAAAACTATTAGAGCCC
This sequence comes from Balaeniceps rex, assembly GCA_013401315.1. Taxonomy (NCBI): domain Eukaryota; kingdom Metazoa; phylum Chordata; class Aves; order Pelecaniformes; family Balaenicipitidae; genus Balaeniceps; species Balaeniceps rex. The sequence continues at coordinate 23,549 of VYZW01007416.1, read as the reverse complement.
ATATGAAAGGACAGTTCCAGGAAAAAGAAACAGCCATAACTGCAAATATCAGAGGTAAAAAAAGAATGTCACCATCACCAAAACAAAATAACCCTTCAAAAATAAAGGTAACTTAAAAAAAAAAAAAGGCAAAAAAACCCTTCAGATGTCACCACAACACAAGTCCTGAAACCCCTCCTCCTTGCAGTGGGCAGGGAGAAGAAGCGCCAGAGACACCTATGAGGCCCTGGGGTGATCTTACCCTCTAAGCAAAACCAAAGTAAACTCTATTCCAAGTCAGTTCACCCTAAGGAAAAAAAGCGCTTAGTGTAATGGAAGACCAATGTGGCTACATGGTAATGAACACAAAACACATCTAGCTATTGAGAGAATATTATAGGAACTCTCCTCTTAGAAATTGTCTACCAGCATGTGTGTGCTGTGTTTACACTTAGTTTTCCACTAATTCAAATTCTCATTCACATTCACTAATTTGCCAACATTTGTGCCTAGATCTGAAAGGAAAGGGGAAGAAAAGGGAGATGGCAAACCCCTTACTTGAAGAAATTACTGGCTAAATCCTACCCTCTTTTTTCAGAATTTTTTGTGGACTTCAAGAAGTTTACAAATATGTCCTTATATCTGAGAAATACAACCTAAGGCTTTCAAACAATTTACCTTTAACTACAGTTGTTAATATTTTCTTAAACATGCTTATATTCACAGCACAAATACCACACTGCAGGACTCACAAAGGGATTTTTTTTTTTTTTGCTGCTGTATTTTTGTTAAGTTGATTTCATAAACCATCTGTTTCTCAGTAAAATACACACGTAATGGGATATCTGCCTTAAAACAAGCTCTCAAGTAAACACTCCTACCTTCCTCCTCCTTCTTTTCAGGCCTTAGCTGGCAGATGGTCAAGAGGATGTTTATAGTAATAGAGGATGTTTATCAACCAACCTTCACAGGTTAAAGAGGCTGGTGCCTTAATAAAAACATTTGACAATGCCTTTTAGCAATCAAAAGTACTGAACATGCAATGCATTCAAATAATTTAAAAATAATTGGAGAATACTGCTCCTGCGCTCGCATCTGCAAAGCTGCCTTCTTACACCTATCTAGGTCTAAATCCTCAAAATACAACCTTCACTCAACCTCTGTCATACTTAAGCGTTACTTTAATTCAGAGAAAGTCTCAATAACACCCTTGGAGTTAACAGTCCCCAATGACTCCGCGGGTTTGAGAACGAAATACTTATGAATTCCTGGTTGTCTTCATATTGCAACTTTGATTAAACATCCTTTTTCTTTTGAAGACAGAAAGTGAAAGTTTAGTAAACTTATTAACCAGGTCACAGTCAGACTTGCGTAAACTTTACTACGCTAATCACAGAAAAAACAAAAGCTATACTAGCATACTGGATTTGCATGGGTTACAGAAGACATTGTTCAACGTTACAGGCCAGGACTAGTCCATATCCTACGTATAACTTCCTTAATGGAGTCTTCAAGCATTCCCCCGTATCGCACTTTTGTGAAACAAGAATTATGCCATTTCAGAGAGACATAACCGAGGCAGGCAAACTGAGTGTCCGAGGGTCTCTCACTGGGCACACTTGGGCCCTTCAGGGACCCCCCCAAGGCAGCCAACCCACAGCCCAGTACCATACACTTCCATACATGCAAGTTAATTGTCACTGCTATGGAAATCATACTCCATTGTGTGCTATTGCATTTTAACAAGATCTCAGCTACTGGAAAGGAACCATCTTAAAAAAAAAAAATCCCCACTGCACACTAAGGTCTGACTCCCCAAAAGGATACATTTCCCTAAAAAAAAAGCACTTGGACACGTGCGTCCAAGTGGCACACAAAATCCTAGTTTTGCCCTTCAGGGTTAAACTGTCAGAGGGTCCTGCCATGCTTATGTTAGCCTGGAGCAAGCGGGAGCTGGAGGAGAGGACTGTCGTCTTGGCTTTTCCCATTCTCTCGGCCCTTCTACGTGCTGTCACCAACAGCCAGCTGGTGACATGGTGAACCAGATCAAGAGACCCAACTCAAATGGAAGCTGAAATGTCTTCTTTGGCAGGTTAGCTTTAACACAAAGCAGTTTTCAGTCAAGTTTGCTGAATGGCTACCGGAATGCCCATGCTAGCAAGAGGCTACATGGGAAAGTGCAGGAACACAAGACTACAGTTTTCAGCAGTAACTGAGTCAATTCAGGCTGGATTAAAATTGCCCAGGGAGCTACAATATTAATCATCTACGTTTCCACAAGTCATTCTCCTAAACTTCTGTTCCTGTTGAGAATTTTAATTATCTTATGCCCAACACCACCTAAACCAGGAAATCGGATCTGGGTTTTCAAACAAGACCCTCTTCCACCACACCACCAGGTAGGTACACCAGGGCCTAATCCAGCACATCCAACACACAGCCATTAAACCAGAGCCTAATAAAAGTATCTCTCACACAGATCAAGAGGACTATGATCCACATGAAACAATTAATACAGACACTGCTAGTCAAAACTTCAGGAGAGGGTTGATACTACTGCTTATAAAGGGTAAATAAGCATTTCTCAGATTTGAGACAGTGCAATTGATTCCCCCTCTACTTTTTTCTTCAAATCAGTAGATCCAAGTCCTGTAATATATGAACTAAGACTTACTATGCATTGAGCTGACAATCTACAAAGTAACTGCTCACAAAACTTTCTCACAAGACTTTCACCTTTAAAAGACGTTAAACTATATTTTAGCTCCTAAAAACACCCCCAATATTAATTTAGAAATTTTTTTGTAAATTTTTGTATGAATTATATTAATATACTTATAAAACAAAACTTCTAAAAAACTTCAAAACTTAATACACTTCTAAAAAATACCAAATATAGAAAGCCATGAAACGATACAGGTGACATGTTCAGCAACTTTCAAATTGGATTATAAGCATAATTGTCACATGTATACGAGATACTAACTGTACATATCTAATATATTTTGCTCTAGGGAACAAATTCATGTTTTTAAACAAGGAAAATCGAAATAGTATTAAGGATTTTTTAATTGTCTGTGACCTAGCAAGGATAACTAGTATACTTCTCACTGGGTATCATTCTTACTGATTGAAATACCAGTAATTTCCCTGTAGACCAAAGCAGATCTTATCAAATGACTACTATGCCCTGAAGAGGCCATAAATTAATAATGGTATGCAGTGACTTGATACTGTATGAGGGGAGGGGGAAGGTGGAAAAGGAATACACATGATGTCAGTGAATTGCAATTTGTGCCTGAACAGTTTAATATGCCATCACCAATTTCACCAGCAACACACAGAAGAGAGAGGTAAATGACTTGCAGGCTCCTGTGTGAAGATACACAGCTCAAAGTTTCCATACAAGCCACATCATGTCAACGCCCTAGTATCTAGAAGTCATCACTAGCTCTGAAGTTAGTGACAGCATAAAAGAGTGACTTGGCTTTACAAAGGGAAGTATGCTAATCAGTAAATTTTAAGCCTTCCAATATAAAGAATTGAGAGCATAGCTGCTGCAGTAACAAAGATACAGAAGGCCACCTAAGCAGCAGATACACTTCATCAGGGAACCAGAAATCCGAAATACGTACACATGCAGACACCTGTACAGTTCTATACTCATCTGTGCTCCAAAAGAGAACGATAGATGGAGAAAGACAAAATCAGATATGCAGAAAACAAAAAAATTAGCAAAAAAGCAACGTTTTCATATTTCAAAGTTACAGCAATATAGGAGTCAGTTTAACAAGCATTTGAAAACATTCTCTAAGTACACTCCATAGAGGACTCACATCAGCAAGAACCATTACTTATACTCGAGAAGTGACATGTATTTGAAGGAACTTGACTGTCATGTGTACCAAAAGAAAATATGGTTTAGTTAAGGTTTAGTTAAGTGAATTATTGGTGCTTCAGAAGAACAAAAGATACCAGGACACCACAAACACTATGCAAGTGAAGAAAATGCTGTATTTCTTAATCAGATGCAATCACAAGGGAAGACCTGGAAGCATGGCTTACATGGAAAAGAGCATCCCAAAGAATAAGTTATCATGTAAGCTAACAGGTCTCAGAAAAACACCTTCAGACTCCTGCATTACCTAAGGTGCTCACAGCATCTTATTCCACCAGATCTGGCCGGAACAGAGGATTCCAGGAGACAGGCAGGGATTGTACATCATTTAGACAGAAGGGGCACTCTGGGGCATATTAACATGAGAGCTACTTTAAAGAAGAGTTCTATGCAGAAACAGGGCATTAAAGACACTAAAAACTCACCGTTATGATAGAAGTTACAAATCCAGAGCAATCAAGAAAAAAGCAGGTTTCTTTTAGGTGCAAAGACTATAGCATATATAAAACAAACTGACCCTCAAATCTTTAAGTTTTTCCTATTTTGTTGCTTATAGTTTTAACATCTTTTTCCAAATGTTTCATATCCAGTGCTTGATGATGAAACAGCGCTTGATTTGTTCTGTTTGAAGGGCAACAAATGCAGGGAGTTAGCATTAAGGACCTGTACAAAGCACAAGAAGATACCCGATGAACTTCGTAAACTCAAATGCAAACTTTGCCAAAGAGATCCACGTACAATCCTCTGGTTACATGCTTTCGGCAAGAAGAATGCTTGCCCTTCATGACTAGACAGAAGCTGCAGCTCAGCTGTGGTCTCAGTTCTTGCTGGAGGCGACGCACTCAATACATCTTGTAGGAAGAGCACTATCCAATTTCACCATTCTGGAACGACAATGGTTCTTTCAGATACCTTTTGCTTACGTTTGTAAATCCACATATAAATCTATTCATGCACAAGACACTGACAAGTCAGTCCAGAAGTGGTGGATATTTGCATTTCACCTGCCCTAGATGTTTCATTCACAGCTCTCATTTGCACCCGACTGCATTCCACAAGGCCATTGCTGCCCAAGTCATTTGTAGTAACCACGCTATTCTCACCACATTTCAAACTACAGGCTGGTCAACTATCAGTTCACCTCTGACAAAATCAAGTTTCTTTCTACATTATTCTGTTTCTCACATCCAAAGAAATTATTTATAAATAAAGGGGCTTTTTTTTCTTTCTTTTTTTTTTAATATATAATGAAATCTACATCACATTGATTTAAATCCATACTCATTTCTAGTTTTACCAGATTTCCTAAAATGTAAACAAAATGCACATTGCCATCTTCCTTTTTACCTACAGAATAAAATAGAAACATTCAATAAGTGACTGATTTTTGGAGGGCATTGCAGGACACTGCTGCAGTTCATTTATATTGACTCTTTTTCCTTTCAAGGAGGTGAAAGAAGGGAAATAATTATTTGAATTCTCATGCAATCCAATCAGTTTTACTCAAATATGTGCATTAATACAGGCATTACTGTCACAGTAGGGAAAAAGGCTAAATATCAACAAAAAGTTAAATCACACACAATTATTTTAGCATCAGGCTGATTGTGTCGTTCTAACCTTTAATCAGAAATCTAAAAAATATATCAATTCAAAATGCATCCTTTTGCCATGCAGATAAACCAGAGGTAATATTCCTAACCCCAAACAAAAAGGAATTACAGTAGCCGGTGATCATTGTCTTTTCTCCCATAAGCTAAGCAGAAAAATCCTAGAACTAAAACAAAATACTAAAATCAGAGCAGCAAATACTGGATTTGATGGACTTTGCAAGTGCCATAGCTTGATGTCACATCTAGAGAGACTACAGGAACTAAACATATAAGGTATGAATACATTAAAGCCTGTAGAATTGGACAAAGAAAGCAAACAAAAGCGTTGTTTCTAATAAGGCAGAGATAATTGTGGAACTCCAGTAGACAACAGTAGTTAAAAAGTAAAGTTACAGGCAACTTTACGTACACTTTACTCAACATAACTAGAATCTCATGTTACCAGGTATGCCACCCTGCCTGGCTTTACACATCTGCAGCAAGGCAAAGTTGCGTTTACCAAAATTACCTCTAGTTGTACGACACAGATATCAGTGCCTCTGAAGCTTTACGCCTACCACATGATGATCTTGCCATTACCAACCAAACCACTGGTGGGAATAATGCATATATGGCAAAGAGGAATTTGGAAACACTTAAACGTACACATATAACAGAGGAAAGAGACAAGAAGTGCAAAGAAACAATTCTAGTTATGTTGAGTAAAGT
>VYZW01007416.1:2757-14137 GCA_013401315.1 Balaeniceps rex | reverse complement strand
GTCCTTCTAACATCCTTTACATAAAAATACTTAAATCATTATCTACATTAGAATTCTAGGGATCGAACTACAAAAATGCAGGTAATGGAAATAAGCCAATAGATTTGGATTGTGATAACCCAAAAAGCAGGCTACTTAGTGCAGAAAACTAGCTTGAAGCCTCCACCAACTTCAGATTCTTTCCATGCACCATCATACTATAGATGATTTTAACTCCGGCATCACTTGTGATTTTGTCCCTAATACCAAGAAATCCTGTTCTCCTCCATTTAGGAGTAACCTAAAATGTGACCTTATTTTGTTCACACCCACATTACTGTGACCATTCCGCTGTACTATCATAGATTTCCTCCTTCTGCATGCATTTCTGCATCCCTCTGAAGAAACCTTACAGAGCAGTCTCTGTTCCCACCTATGCTATTGCATTGTTGTAACCCTTATAACAAATGGTAAGTATGAACACATACCCGGAGAAAAAAGCACAAGCAGACTGCGGAGGAAACAGCAATAAGACATGCCTTTCACCGAAAAGAATGGCAAAATGCTTAGAAGTGACAGAACTCACTTAGAAAAGGAGCTACAATAAGGCCAACTTCTAAGGCACGTAGACAAACTGCATTTGGAGATACTACAGAAAAGGGGTGGAGTTTTTGTGTTTTGATCTTGAAGACCTTAAACACCATATGGCTTTAGTTGTTTGAATTGGAAACTTTGCAAAATTGTCAGTGACCCAACAGGTCAGCCTAGTCCCCGACCCCAGCACATGTCTAAATGTTTGAGTGTTTCAATAGTATTAACAAACTTTAGCCCACAAGTAAGTAATCTGCAGACCAAATATACAGCCCATCCATAACAAAAACAAGCCAAAAAATTTTGAAATGCCAGTGTACAAAGATACATTCCCATGACAGACGGGCATTCTGTTACAAGGATACCACAGGGCAGCCCCTCACAGGAGACCTAAAATTTTGATTCGCAATTGCTTTCATTTGCACTTCAGAACCTGAAGATTTCTGAATATTTCCTAGAAAGATGTTTTGCCAAAATGGGAAATCCAATGCAGTGGCTTTTTTTTTTTTTTTAAAGGTGCATCTTACTATAGCACCCTAGAACTAACACACATTTTCTTAAGAAAAAAAAAAAGAAAAATTGTACCTTTCTTTTTCAATAGCATGTCTGACACTAACACAAAGGACTGCAAGAAGCCTTGACAGTTAAGAACCTCACTGAAAAAAAGAGGGAAGAATCAACAGTTTGAGAACTGCCACATTTGGAAAATGACCAAAAACACCTCTTATGGAAGGGGCAGGGGGGAATTAACATTTAAAGATTTAGTTACAAGCAAAAACTCTTTAAGATTATTGTCTGCATCTCTGGCTTCCAAAGTTATATGAATAGATGGGAACGCAATGCCCAGTATTACAAGCTTAACATGTATCCACAAACCTGTAAAATCTGGATTATGGAAACTTTCGCAATACCCGAGTTAAACAGAGCACTTGAGAGCTTTGCCTCAGTCACCTGTAAAAGACAGGCTCCAGAAATGATGTAAAGGTGTGATTAAACCTTCTCAGTTATAGACAGATAGATTCTTTTATCTTGTCACCAAGGTTTGATTCCAGGCTTGGACACCCACATCTGGTCACACAGGGGATGTGCTCTTTCTTATTACTTAAGTTTCAGAGACCCATGTGTTTCCTGGACTACAGTTTTTTCCCCCATGGTATTAGCTAATAGCTCCCTAGAAATACCAACATAAAATTTACTGCCAAATTAAATATTGTTCTCCAGCTTAACAGCTTCCTTTCTCTTGGAATATCTCTTGGCAGTTATGGTTGACACTATCATATTGACACACCTCTGGAAGCTAGACAGTCTTCACTACTCCCCTCTGTTGCAAAGGGTAACAAGGGCAAGGTCTCCAGTTTAAACACTAGACACGGCAACATAAATTGAAGATTCAGATGGAGTTTCGGCATTAGGCTAAGATTAAGAATGGCTTTTTGACGGGGCAGTCTCAACCCGATTATTGTAAAAATCACACAATTGGATGCACACCAATTAACAGAAGGATTCTACAAGTTATTACGAGTCCTTTTTCTAACCAACAGAAAACCCAAGATGGGCAGAAACTAGTCTAGTTTTTTGTCTAGTCATTTGACAACAAAATACAACACAAAGAAAGAAGCACGTCCTACTGAAATTGGTCTCAACAGAGCACTTTCCTGGGACACGAGAAGAGCACCAGTTACTGGGAGTTCACAGCTAGAGTACTATGGTTTTTCACGTTCACGGTCTCAGGCAATGTGCAAGCATGCCCAGACCACCGAGCCAGACTTACTACTGCTCAAGAGCCACTTTTATTTTTATGTAAAGGGAAGCATACTACCACTAAATCAAGACAGAAATAGATTTTCTTTTTTCTTTTTATTACTTTAAATAGTAGGCATTCCTGCCCTCCTGCAACTACTAAATTACCAATTGCTGGGAGCAATCATCTAAGGAGTAGCATGGTATTAGGACAATGACACTTTCCAGGTAAGTATGTTTAGACCAAAGTTGAGGAAACATTTAGTGAATAATTAAGCATATGATTTTTGACATATTTTGAAATAGTCAATGCTTATCTGGAAAAAGGCCTGAGCAACCTGGATTAACTTTATCTTGCATTGGACTACATGACTTCTAGTGGTCCCTCCAAACCATTATTATTTTAACTTCTTAAACGTACTCAATTTTGAACATCCACATGACAGAAATATATTTCCAACAACCCAAATCTTTCTTTATACTAGCCAGACTATCAGTAAACTCACATGTACCTACACTTAATAATCCACTAGATTTTCTTCTGTCAACACTTTAAAAAATGCAAATTAGACTACAACCACCAAAACAGTCCTAAGTTTATCACTACAATCATTAGTTATGAGTCTTACCATATCAATGGATTTTCCTAGCTTAAACTTAGTGCATTACTAACAGATAACTTTCTTCATTAGACAGCACCAGTATACATCAGAAAAGCAAGAGCAACATTAGATCCGATTTAATTAATATAAAATGTTGGACAAGAGATGAACAGACAAGAAGAAAATCTAGATCCAAGACTTCTCATTTTCAGGCTCAAGTATTCTGATTTCTATCATAACTAATTAGAAAAGCAGTCATTCCTAATTAATTTTCTCTACATTCACTGTATTATAATTTTTCATTACCAATGAAGCATGCTTTCTGTAACATCTGAAAAAGAAAAAGACCAAGGCAATTCTGGAAATACGGACTTATGCACTTAAGTTGTATGCCAAACGTGTACTTCACTTCAGTGCCAAATCACAATACTATTTCAAGATGCAACTATGAATAAAACTCTCTTTGCCTTGAGGTGTCAAATTTACTATAACCATACACTTCAGCTTCAAGCCATACAAAATTACATTCAAACTGCAAATTCATGGGAATAGCCCATCCCAGAAGTAAAAGATGCTTTGTCAGTACTTCGTTCTTCCTCTTAGATCAGATCAGTTTAGTTGCTGTCAAACCTGAAATGGTCTTGTCGCAGGAGGAGACAGTTCACCAGTTTGTTTCCCTACTCCTAGCCACAGGAAGACACACTGTCCATATTCCAGCTTGTGTAAGTTTCCTCCAAGCAATTAAGATTTTAATTTAACTTTAGTACTACTGAGAAGGTCCGTGCACTGTTGCACAAAAATTGTATCATTACCTTGAGTTTTACACTTAAAAATCAAGCATAGCTGCTTATAAACTGAGACGGACCTAGCCTTTCAAACAATCACTGCATTAATGAAACCAGTACTAGCATAACTCATCTCTATATAAGTAGGTGCATGCTTTATGGAAAGACGCATAATTTCTGATTTGTTTTACTTTTATAATACATATCAGAATAATCAAGTGTGTGTGCATATATATATCACAGAAGAAAGAAAAAAAATATATCCTTCTGCCCCCAGAATCAAAGCTTTACTCATTAGAACAGCAGACACAGCCAGGGAGAGTTATGCAAGGCTTTAAAGTTAGGCAGAAGTATCTTCACCTCTAAAAAGACAACAGAAAGTGAAGCCATGTGAGATTTTGAAGAGTATCCACTCTGAGATCCTAAAAGCACAACTGTGGTGTTCTTTAAGTAGGAAGGGAACACCAGAAGAGAGACAGGACCAACATAATAAAGATTTAGGAATAACAACAGTTTCAGAAACGGGAAGGTACATGGGGGATTTTGGAGATAGTCTGAAGAGAAAATGTTCCCCCATCTGTGATTCCCAGCACATTAGCTTGTGGCATGCCTTTTTATTTCTAGTGTCTCTTCACAACAGATAGCCCAGAGAACTAGGCTCTCCAGGCTTCAGAATAGAAAGCACTCTACTCAGAGTCCTCCTGTATACCCAGAGAATGGCACACCCATGCTAAAGCACAAAATCCATAGTATAATTGATGCTTCCAGCCATCAGGGGCGGCACAGTTGTTCACCTTCTATTTCATGTATCACAGTTTCCTGTCTCTATTACCTCTCCGCCTTTCCATGGCATAACCATTTATGGCCTGAACGTTGGGCATGTATATATTTAAAAGGCACTTGCTCTGAAGGCTCACGGGAAATATGTTTATATTATGCCTTTAAGTATGATCACTTCTTTGAGCACCAAATTAATATGACCAGTTCCCCTTTTAAAAATATATACTGTTATTTTCCAATTTCAAATGAATTAGTGAAATCAATGAATCTCTTAATTGAAAAAAAGTGAAGTTAATTTTACTGTATAAACTCTTGTTCCCATGGGCATGAGAGAAAAATACATTAAATGGCCATTTCATTCAGCATTTCTACCTTCACCTCGACCATTAAAGCACAGAATAGAAAGAGCAAGGATAACGTGTTATTTGAGAAGAATCTTTTTATGGAGCTTTTGGTTCAAGGAAGGATTTCCTTCATTCATTCTATTTTTAAGAATCCATGAAACAGGGCTGAAGCGCCAGCTAATCTTATTTCTTTCAGATGTCAGTTCAGAAATAAGAGGAAAGATTTGCTTTCAACTTCGAGCAGCTTAGCTTGCAGATCCCTCCCCGAGAGAGGCTTGGCTATTACTCAAATCCATCCAGCCACAATGAAGTGCCCAACTCCCCCTCGATGTGCGGATGAAACCCAAGAAATGCATTATATAATCACAATGGCAAACACAGAAGAAGGATGTGTGCATGCATAAATACAGCACATCACGATTCTCTCTTCTGGTGAGCTACAAAATGTCATGTAACAAGTTATGCCACCTGACTGTCTAAAGGCAGTCTGTCTTCAGCCAGTGAGATGGTAAGTTAATGCTTTGACACACCATACCATACAGATTTCCACAAAAAACCCCACCACCCTCAAGATGATTTAGACAGCAAAAGGTACAAGAGTTGTATCTGAATAGTCACAGAGCAATTAAGGAATGTGAACACCGCACTCAGAACTCGAACAGCAGCTACATGAAATGCAGGGTGTAGCATAAAGTATTTGATTTTATTGTGAAACACAGTACTTAGATTTCAGGAATAAGAGTATCAAAATGTTCCTCAAGGGACATAAAAATTCTCCGTGATTGTGATTTTAAAGCACACATAGTAAAAATTAAACTCTATTACCATAGTGCGTAACAAATTAAATCAAAATAGGACCTACTTTGTATTAGGTGCAGCAAAAAACAAAGCCAGTTCCTGAGATAATTACCTAAACTACTTGTCATACTGCGAGCATGAGGCAATTAATATTGCAACTGTGTTGTCTCTGCCAGAGGGAAAGATGCCATATAGTTAAGGATGTACAAGTTCATTTTCTATTGTGCAACACCTTGTTTGGATTGCTTGTTTCTATCTGATCTGCATAAATTCTGTAAAGTTATCATTTAATTATGTAGTGCACAAATCCCTACATTTCAGTTGGTTTAAGCTGTTGCAGTCAGAGCACAGGAATTCATCATCTCCCTAGTAACACACACCTGATCTAGAAAAGACTCAGACTCAGGCACAGCAATGCAGGCAGGCAAAAGCAATTTCTGGAAGTGACTTTAAAAAGACCTTACACACCAGTGAAGGAAATCTGCTCCAAACGATTTAAATTAATTCATTAGTGCTCACTCCACTCCAGCAGTGTTCAGAAGTATTTTCCACCAACCTAAGACAAACTACTGCACCCATCCTTGCTTGATGATGGTAAGAACCAAACCAAATCAACTTTATAATCACACCAGGAGCAGTGTTACAAAGGAAGTTACCTGCGGCTAACTCAAGGCATCCCTGAGAGCTACCTCACCACACTGTGACCTGGTGCTCCTCAAGCACCATCGCCTGAACGGACCACGTTGCAGACAGTGCCATCCTCTGCCCTGGCTGTTAAGCATCACTGCAGCTCCAGCTCACAGCCCAATTCCCATACCAGCGGCAGTCATTGACCTCATTTTCCCTTTGAGGACGACCCCTGGCTAAATAACAACAAATACTGCTGCTAAAATTCAGGCAGAACATTCAAGTCCTTAATGTCTCCTGACTACATCTAAAGTTAATTGGGGGGGAAGACAGGAAAATCAGTCCAGGGCCACCATGAGATTAAATGCCGTGCAATTCCTCATGCTGCCTGAAGGTGAACTTCCTTCAAAGCTAACATTTCCCCAGAAAAGAAAGGATGCAGCAGGACTGCAATGCATTCAATACATCCAACAGTCCTCTGAAGTGACAGCACCTATTCCTGCGTATGTAGTTTGAAAAAGAATGGGAACAAGAAATACAGAAAAAGTTCACATGATTCTGCTTTGTTCTTAGGAAGCATCACACTCGAGCACCACAGACTCCTTCTAAACTCCCTAGCAAAACAGATGTTGCTAAGGGTTGTTTTTTTTTATATGCAAATATCTCACCTTTAATCAGTTACAACAGATCCTCTAATCAAACTCTGTTCTAATACTCAAAATTTGAGCCTTTTTTTCAAGAAACAAGAAAGCTGTTCTTTCATCACCCAGCCAATTAACTGTGTTTTTTTCTTAGAAATGCAAAAAAGAAAAAGAATATTTCTTTCCCCACAACTGGTATACAATTTCAGTGAGGCTTCCTCAATTCATCTGTATCATTCCAACTCAGGTGTGGGGGATTTTTCCCCAAAAAGGGTGCAGCAGAGTAGCTGTGAAAGGCAAGATATTGATTATGACCACCATTCACGATGTGAAAAATTAACTGTCAGGAGAACATTTAATGAATTAGTTCTGCAAACACATGAAAAATGCTCTTTCAACTCCAGTACTCTGAGTATTTACAACCCCCTAAAATTATCCCAAGGGCCAAATTACTTTACAAAATTAATTAGTGAAAAATCCCAGTGAACCATTTTTTAAATGTATGCAAGAATTATAATGCACATTTTTTTCCCTTCTGTTATAAGTAGCAGCTGTCCTATTTATCTTTCAGGCTTTTTACTCCACACTGGGACTGTTCACACACAAACTTCGACAGAAGTGGGAGAATGTATTTTTAAAGAGGCTCAAAAGAAAAAAAAAAAAGAAAACTCAAAAAGACTATGTGCTTCAACAGTTTAAGATAAGCATCGGAAAATAACCTTTCAGAAGAGCCATATAACTTTCATATTGTTTTGAGCTTATCCCCACGAACACTGTTGGCTAATTCCATTTAACTAGAGAAAGCCAGGTTACCCTCCAGGAAAATAACAGATTAGCCTACGCTTACAAAAAGTGATTCTTTGAAGTTTTAAATACATATATTTCACCTCCACAAAGACTTCCCCTCCCTGTCGCCATCTCCCACACAGCCCACCTCTATAAGGCTCTACTGCCTGGCAAATAAGACACAAAAATAATGCCCAGCTGGCAGTCATTTGGCCAAGTGATACAGCATGAAACAGGCAAAGTACTAGTGAAATAGTTTAACGGTTATACTGCTGCAGTGCAGTGTTCACATGCCATCTCAGAGTTACTCAAAATACTCTGCTGACTCTGGTGCCATGAAGCAGGTGGCTTTTCCTTGAAGTTATGGCATATTTTTAATATATATACACAACTAGCAAAATTTAGCAATATTCAGATATTTGTGAACCGTAACAACTGAAGCAAACAAAGATAACACCAGATCCCCGAGTTTTCAAGCTCCCATCATGACAGAGAAGTGCAATTCCCTCCTCTCACAGTGTCTTCCGATGCTCATTTTTACCACCCTTTCTTGGAGAAGACATTAAAATACCAGTCTGAATGAAGTATCATCAAATCCACACATGCCCCCCCCCCAACAGATGAAGTCAGATTAATTCAAGCCACATTACCTAACAGTTTGCTATCACCACAAGCTGTAACCTGACAGACAACTTATTTCCCCTCCACACCCCGTCCTTCTGGGTTGCCTCTCTGCTGGCTTAGCTGACCTGCACAGCATCAAGTCAGACGCAGGCTAACACCGTGAGAAGGGAGGAATGGGGAAAGATGAGGTACGGGAGAAGTCGTTACAGAGGGGTTTTCCAATTCTCTCACAATGGGGTTTGTTCCTCACAGATATGTATTAGCCTCTCTAATATCACTTAAAAGTAAAACCCGACGGACTCCACGAAGCACATAACCCGTAAAGAAAAAAAGGGAACCAATACATACAATGCATGTGGTTAAAAAAAGGGTTTATAAAAAAGCAAGCAGCAATGGTTTGCAAAGCAGAAAGTTAACAAAGCACAAGCCCAACTTCCATAGGTTTTTTTTTGATAAGTCATCCTTAAAATCAGAAAGTTTCTGACTTACTTTCAGAGGGCACAAACGCAATGTTTCCCAGACTCCACTGAGTCTCCAGCTTTTGTTCTGATAGCAGCTTCAACTGACTAGCACTCGGGACTTGGAGTTTAATAAAAAGAGATTCATTTTTTAAAAGATGACAAAATTAGTATTACCTTTCAATTTCAAAAAATTACAAAAGACTACAAGATGAAATAAAAAGAAGTAATGAATTTTCCAAGTGGGCCCAAGAAAGTTTCTAACAGTCAAGAGGAAAATTGGAGCATTAAAATTTTATCAATACTACCCATGTTGCTCATGAGGAAAAGCTAATCTCTCCCTGGGAACACGTAACAAACACTTCATTTTTGAAAAGCCTGTTTGGCATTATTTGGTACACATGAATTTTTAGCCTATGAAACCACTCAAGTTTAGAAGGAAGCATGCCTTTCAGTATAAACAATTCAGTTTTAAAACCTTATGAGTTTTCATCATTACACAAGAAGTGTTAAACCTTCTGTTGCATCTTACAGGTTTTGTTCCCTGGCATTGCCCCAAGACATCACTACCGCCCAAACTGAAGTTTGTGGTCTTTTATCAAGTAGCCGATGCACACAGAGTTCATTTTCTCCTACCATTTTATCAAATATGTTGCTTATGTTGAACTTCATGAAGGAAAAAAAGTGCAAATATTCCAAAGCAAATTTTACCTTAAAGTTGCTAAGACTGCGAATCATTTTCATGTGATACTCTATTTCCTGTCCATTGTCTTATTTCTGCTTAATCTGGACTTATCCCATTCAAAAATAATTGCAACTCATTTGTTTTTAATGTGGTACACAATCATTTTGTTAGCTAACTTCAGCTAGACTTAAGCAATATTGACTATGTTAATTGACGAAACTCAATACTTAAATTACAGCTGTGGATCTCTGTTAGTTAACTAAATAAAGCTTACACGAAAAATTTTTGCTTTTGTTTGTTTCCCAGAAAAGGAAAAAGCATGGAGCAAGGAAGCCAAGAATGATAGTGTAAACGAACAGGTTGATAAAGTATTTTAATTTCACTTAATTTATTACTGTTATAGTCTAAAAAATAGCAAGAGTCAGGAAGAAGGTAGAAAGCTAACCCAATGAAATGGTAAGTGATAAACTTCTAATCGTTCTCTTGGCCACCAGCCTCTGAACTTTGGCACCACTGACAATTGTACAATGACTTGAAATATGAGTTGGTAATTACTGTTGGTCTCTGTATACAACAATTCCAACATATCAGCCAAATCTTTCATCAAGAATGAATATGCCTTTTGTCTTCTGTAATTACTGTAAACATTGTCCTGCCACTGACCAAGACTTCCTTACTATAGAAAACCTATATATTTTCACAGAGCACTCTCTGCTTTTCAATTCCACCAGGAGCAGATTGAGTTCATCACAGCTGAATGTCCTGACTGTTAAGAAATGCAGTCCATGTCCTACTGCAACAAAGAATAAATTTTAAATGGATTAAAATGTGAATTTACCCTGGAATCCTTTTTCACCTCCACCTGAAAGAAATCTACAACCCACTCTTAACCCATGAACCATGCAGGCAATAAGAATGAAAGCACAGCTGAAACAGCAGGTCTTGGCACTCTGTTACTAATACAATGGACAGGTTTTAAGGAAAGTTTGGCATTCATTCAAGAGAAAAAACCCTGTTGCTGCTGTTGCCCTGTTGTCACAACCTGAAAGAGAGAGATTCTGAACCTAAAGCCTTCTTTACAACAATTCAAGCTATACCTTTACTGTCTAGTTTACCTCCACTTTCCTTATACTCTCTTCCTTTTTGTTGCATTTTCCATTTAATATTTTGCAGTTATTTGAAAATTCTTGTTTCACCACTCAGATTTTCCTTGTTAAGAGAAATGTTTATTCCGCATTCTATTGGAATTTATATATTCCAAACAAGCGGAAAGGTGTCTTACATCTTTTTCATACCATAAAGGCCTGCAGAAGTATTGCCAGATACATAAAACATAATGGAGTCTTATCTTCTGAAAAAAAGTGTAATGGTGTCTCTCCCAGCTAAATGGTGTCTCTTGCATGCTAAATTAATTTTTAACAATTTTAAGTGCTATTAACTTATTAAATTAAAGAAAGAGTGCAGACAAACCTAAAATGTCAATGAAACATTTTCATACATGGACACAAGTCTAATCCTGTAATTTAGATTTTTGTGGACCAAATCACGTGGCCAGAATACAACCTACAACTGCCTACTGGCCTCCACTTCAACCACAATACATGTTTACATTACAGGATTTCTACCCCTAGCCAAACCCCCTCTGAGAAACAGTCTGCGAAACCATACCACTGTAATGGAGCTGAATGTTTAGCAACTAAACCAAAATGTGTTTCACTTCAGGCAAAGAAAATTTTAATGTGCTAAGGAACAAGGTGAGGGTTTGGTTTTGGTTTTTTTTTTTTTTTTTTTTTTATATATGTATTTTTGTTCCTTTTTCCCCCCTTTGGAATATTGTGAACATATTTGTGGCCATTTAAGGTAAAGTTACAATTTGCTGTTAGAGTAACTTGTCTGTGTTTCTCTTTTTTTTTTTTTGCAACTGTCGATCCCAATGTGTT
>VYZW01007415.1:0-15400 GCA_013401315.1 Balaeniceps rex | reverse complement strand
AAAGATCCTTTAAGCAAAAAGGATTAAAGCCTTGAAAGTAGGTCTGCCCGAGCTGCTCGGCTCTCCCTGCTCCCCACCAGCCGCAGCCGGGGCAAGGGAGGGCTGTGCCAGGGTGAGAGGAGCATCCCCGGGGGGCTGAATCCGGCCCCAGGGGTGTCTGTGGGTGCGGAGCCTGGCTGGGCAGCGGCAAAACCCCCGGGAGCCGGGCAGAGCTGCCGGGCAACTTGGGCAAACTGGTGTTCAGAGCCAGCTCTGCTTCAGCGGTAAATATTCCCCACCCCTTAATTCCCTCCGGTTTTCGGATGGGGATGTTGGCCTGAAAATGAGGCGGGGGTTTGCTGGCAGGGCCGAGCGTGGGGCAGGCGGCGGGACCCCCCCCGGCCGCGGGATGCTGGGGCGGAGGAGGCGCTGGTGTGAAGGAGGCGGCTATTTATAGCTTCCCTCGGCTTTTGTTCCTTTTCCAGTAGAGCTCCTCTCGAAATAGAAACAGCGCCGGCTGCGTGGCCGCTCCCAGGGCCCAGCCTGGCCGCGGGGGGCATCTCCGGGCCCGGGGCGGGGGGACACCCCCTGCCACGAGGTGCCGTCGTGTTGGGCATCGCCCCATCCTGCATCCCTTGAGATGGGGCTGGCGTGGGATGGGGAGGGAGAGCCGCCCCGCTGCAGCCCCCGCCCTGCGCTGGCGATGCTGGTCCCGACCCTGGGGGGGTGAAGGGCTCTGGGGGGAGCAGCTCTGCGGGGGGAACGGCACTGGGTGCCCCCGGGGAGAGCGGGTGCAGCCTTCTGGAGCGCCCTGGCAGGGTCCGTCCCTGTCTTGCAGCTCAGCTGTTGCCTCTGCTCTTTCCTCCCAGCATCTGACCGCCCCCCCCGCCTCTGATCAATATAGCTGGGAAAAACAAAACAAAACAAAGTAAATATTTAATACGATCCAGGGAGCCACGGCGAGCGCTCCCCCCGTCTGTCTCCTCCGCCAGCCGCTCGCAGCAGCTCCCCGGCCCTAATGAGCCTGAGTGCAGCAGGGATCGATGGCGAAGGCAACCTCTGCAGAGGGGTCAGGTCCACCACGTCCCCCTCCCTGTGCTGTGCCGGACCTGGGGCTTGGCCCCCCCGCACCCCCCAGGGCCACCAGCCCTGGCCCCCCTCCTCCTCCTGCCCTGCTTCTCCTCTCCTGTGTCCCCTTTGTCCTCTCCGGCTCCCAGGAGGGACGTGGGCTCTGCGGCTCCAGCGCAGCCGTCCCCTGTCCTGCTGCCACACGGGACACAAGCTGTGTCGGGCATCAGCCCGGGGCTGGGGGCTTCCACGGGGGTGCGGGATGGGGTATGCATAGGGCCGGGTCCGACGTGGAAAGCCGGCATCTGTCCCCTCGCTCAGAGAGCAGCTCCTCGTGGATGGGGGCATGGAGCCCGGGGGGGCCCCAGACACCCCCGGAGCTGGCGCAGCTTCCTAATTGGTGCCAAGATGCTGTCCCCACTCGTGGTGTGACCAGACCTGCCTCCTCCTCCTCCTCGGCAGCCTCTTGCCCCCTCGCCTCGGTCCCTGCTGGGGACCTGCATCCTCTGGTGTCCCCCAGAGACCCCGGGCACTGAGGCCGTTCGGAAAGCGCCGGTGCCGGGCAGCTGGCAGACTCGCCCCGGTGATGCTGATGACCTCCCTCATCGCGCTCCGGCTCCACGTGTTTTCCGAGTTCGGATGGTCCCTGTTGCTCCAACGCCAACACCGACAGAGGGGCACTCGTTAGCGGGAGCTGTCAAATCACCTATCGCCCTGACACAACGACCTCCACCGGACAAAGTCCCCGTCGTGCCGCCCAGCCTGCGCCATGGGTTTAGGAGAGGGGCGGAGGCGTGCCCCCGGCCAGGCGTTCCATCGGGTGGACCTGTGCATCACCGCGCGGCCTCATCCTGCCCCAGGCCGTGGCTGGTTTCCCAGCGGGATGCAGATGTGGCACACTGGAGGCAAAACTCAAGAGGAGCACCTGGCTGTGCTTCTCTGCCACCATTAGCACTTTGCAAATTGTTTTTCCGTGGAAAAGTCAATTGTCCTTCGTGGCACCTGGGATGGACCCAGTCCCCGGGATGGGATGAGAGGAGCGGCCGCCCTGCCTGATGCGCCTCGTCCAACCCTGCCAGACCTCCGGCACTGTGAAGCCCCGGCCGGGCTGCGCCTGGGGATGGCGACTGGATTTACAGCTGGAAAACAACTGGTGCGCCCTGAGCACGGAGCGGGGAAGGTCCTTCCCTGGTGGCTTGGGGACTATCTCATGTCTCCGAGGTGGCACCGAGCATCTTCCCGCAGCTCGGGGGTCTCCGGGCAGGCGGGGGCGTGCAGAGGGGCCGGGACAGGACTCCCCACGGGAACTACGGCAGCAGCGGCGCGAGCCGGGACAGCGGCGCGGGTCCTGCGTCACGGATGCAGGCTTGTGGCAAGGTGCCGAGGAAGTTTTGCAGCAGCATTAGAAAATGTTGACATGTTTTTTGAAACAATTTCAGATCTGATATCTGCGCCAGATTGAGTTTGTAACCAGCTTTATTGTTTAAGCCTGCTGGGATTTCATCAAAGGCGTCTGCTGTTTACCCAGAACCATTTCATTGGAGAAAACAGCAAACAGACCTGCATTTCTATCTGATTTCACTTTTTCCTTTTCCTCCTGAATTTAAGTGCTTGTGAAAAGCATGGCTGATAAGGCAGAGCAATGTGGATAAATCCCGAGGACCGGCTCGGCGGAGGCTCCGCCAGCTGCTTCGAGTTTATTAATAGACCGAAGGTAGTTGTGGGACCAGCTGCCAGGCTGCCCTAGCTGGTTTTGGGATCTCCATCCCAGCGGGTTGAGCCGGGTCCTGGCTCCTTGGAATGCCGAAGGCCGGGGAGAGGACCCACGTGGTGCTTTTTTACCGCTTTCAGTACGACTTCAGATTCAAGCTATGAAGGAGCCCACGTCTGTCCCTCCCCAGGGAGCGGCAGTGACCCCGGCAAGCGATGTGCCCCACCACAAGCCGAGCCAAAGCCCATGCAGCCAGGGGAAGCAGAGGAAGATGAAGGAGGCACCAAACTCGAAAGGGGCCCGGCAAAAACCGCGTTAATCCTCTTCGCACCCTGGTCCCTGGGGGCTGCGGCGGCTGCCTGCCCGGCTCTGCCTTCTGCCCATCGCTGACCTTGGAAACACGCCGGGGAGGAGGGCTGGGGGCGCGGGACGGGGCCCAAGAGGTTTTTACAAGGGCCTGACCTGGGGGCAGCAGCCCCCCCTGCCGCTGACTGCTCTGCCCCAGGCCTCCTTCCCACAGCTGCTTCACGGGTGCTCCTCATGGTCGCCCATCACCAGCGTTGTTTTCTCCAGGGTTTGGCATCTTCCCCACTTGGGAATGGCGTGGGTGGCCGTCCCCACCTTCCCCGGCCTTTGGGACAGGGACGCGATGGGCTGGGGTCGGTGAAGGGCACTCTGCCGCCTTTCCCCAAGCCCCTTCGGCATCTCCCGGGGGCCGGCGCTCCCTGGGTGGGTTGTGCCGGCGGCACCTTGCCGGCGCTCCAAGGGCTTGTCTGTTCCATCGATCACACCTGCATGGTGACAATGTAATTTTTATCTCTGGTTGTTTATTTCTCAGACAGAACTACTTGTAAATTCCAAGAAGAATATATATCCCCGTGCGTGACAGATCCAGCACACGGCGATTAATCTGCCCTCTTAAGACCTGAATGCAAAAGTGTCCCAATGTCACTCCAGGGTGGGGTGTTGAGCCCCGGGGCAGCACTTTGGGGACGTGCGGGGACCCGGTGGCAAAGCGTGCCCTGGTCCAGCCAATGCTCCGCTACTACTTATTGCACTCGCTATCAGCTCCAGTGGTCCCCGTCCGATGCTCGCAGCTGCTCCGGCTCTCCGGGCTCAGGCTCCAGCTCCTCTTTTTGGGAGGTTTATGCAAATAGGACTTTTTTTTTTTTTGCCTTTTTTTTTTTTTTTTATTCCTCGCCGCTGCTGTTCCGCCGTGCCCCAGATAGCAGAAGTGCTGAGGACAGGCGTTTGCGTCAGGTCCTGCGGCACCTGCGTCCCGGCCGGCCGCCCAGCCGAGGGGAGGAGGGATGCGGCGAGGGGATGTCCCGGGGGAAGGGGGCAGAGAGCAGCCGGCAGAGGCCAAGGATGGAGAGGTGAAGGTCCTTTAATGGCTGGTACCTCCATGCCACGCTAGCGTGGATGGGCACCGGTGCCAGCGGGCGTAGGTCTGTCCCCAACCCGAGCACGGACCAGGACGGGGATCGGGGTGTTAATCTGGGTGCTGCAGCAGCCCGCAGCCCTGTCGGCAGCACCCCCCGTGCCATAAAGCCGCTTATTTACAACCTCCTACTCGGGAGCATCTGGGAAGCAAAGCGCGTCATTTCCAGAGAGAGCAAAATGCTGCATATTTCAGTGTCTTTTGAATTTTTTAGGTTTCCCTGAACTGAGCTAATGGGTTGGCGGTGGTGGGGGGGAGGCGAGGGCCCAGCCCCACTCCCGGCCTGCCTTGCTGCTCCGCCGTGCGGCCATGACTGCATTGCTGCTCTTAAAATATTCAGTGCTGTTGGCCACAATTTCACAGCGGGTCAAAGCGCGCCAAGCCAGCAAGAAGGAGGGAAAGTGTGACAACGAGATTAACCCCGGCCCGGCAGGCCCCTTCCGCGCTCAGCAGGCTGAGCACGATGTGCTGCAGCCGCCTCATCCTGGGGGACGGGCGGCGAGGCCGGGGGGGGCCGCGGCACCCGAAATGCCTCCGGTCGCCCCATCTTGCTGCGTCCGTGGCGTCACGTCCCAAATGCTGCGAAGGGACAGTGGGTCCCTTCGCGGGTCTCGCCAGGAGGGCTGAGCATCCCCTGGGCTCCTGCATTTCCCCCGGGCAGGGGATGCTTCCCTCCTTGCTCCAAGCTGCCGCAAAGCTGGAGCCGCGCCAGGCGCCCGGCATCACCCCGGCCGTGCCAGCGGACGAAGGGCTGAGGATGCCCCCCAGGTCTCGGGGACGTTGCCGAGAGCCCTCAGCGCTTCTGCACCCCGAGACGTCGCGGTTCCCAGGCCTTGCACAACCATCAGTTAGTGCTAATGATGGCGCGGCAGATTTACGATGCAAAAGAGCAGCCGCTTGAATTTAGAGGGGATTGTGGATGGGGATTTAATAATCCTGCCGTCGGCCTGGAGTTCGCTCTGCAGTTGCTGGCTTGTCTGCCAGGGTTTTCTAAGAAAACTTCTGTGGCTGGGGGAAAAAAATGAAGCAAAGCAAGTGGTCTGTGCCACCCGTGCAAGGGAGGTGGGAGGTGTCCGTGCACCGGCGCGGGGCTCGGGGTGGATGCGGGCATCCTCCATCCTCTGCAATGGGCAGAAGGGTCCGCGCCAGGCTCAGGCCCGGGAGCCACGTGGTGTCTGGAGGCTGGAGACCTCCAGCAACTGCCCCTGGCATGGGCCATGTGCCCTGGAGCTGGGCTATGCTGCATGGCCAGCTTGGCCGAGGCTTGGTCTTGCACCTCCTGCACTTTCCTTGGCTTCTCGGTCCCGTGCCGTAACTTTGGAGCTCACTGACAGTGGCATAGATGACCTGCAAAGCCCTTCTCCTTGCATGCAAGCATGGTGTGGTTTGCAGGAGGTGTCGCAGCTGATGGATGCTCTCCCGGGGTTTTAATGACGCCATGGCTGAGCTTATTGGGGTGTCCTCGGGGGTCAGGGTCAACCCCTGGCACCCCATCGGCCTCCGGATACAAGAGGCGACTGCTGGGGTGGGGGCTCTGGCAAGGAGCTGCCGGTGCAGTGACCCTTGTCCATCCCGGGTGGCCACCTCCAGCCCGAAGGCGACCAGCCCTGCGGTGACAGTGCCAGCACTGCCCCGTCCCCGAGCACAGCCGCTCGGCCCCGAAATCTCGCTCCTGAAGCGTCGTTGGCATCTCTGCCGTGGTCAGGGGCTGGACCGGCGGTGCCCTCCTTGAGCCGGCCCCGGGGGTGCCCTCCTGCCCCTGCGCCAGCAGCGAGCCGGGCTCTTCTCCCTAATTCTGCTTGATCCCTGCTAATGTACCAGCAGATGTTCTCATTATCCATTTAAACATATAATCCTCCCCCGAATCCCGCTAAGCTCCTGGCCTCCCCGATACCTCGTGGCAGTGCGTTCCACAGGTTAATTATGCATTTTTAATTAATCACCGAGCAGAGAGTGACCCATGAATAAGGGATGCGAAGCTCCAGCGGCTGGGAATAGTTGGCAAACCGTCCCCAGGCGGAGCTGCGCCCATGTTGCGCTCTCCCTGAATAACAAACCCGGCTCGAAAAATTCCTCGCTTGTGGATCTGACACGGCCGCAGGATGGGACGGAGCCGTGCCCCGCGCGGATGGGACCCCCCCATGCCCCGCGTCCCCACCAAACGGGGAGGAACCGCGTCCCCGCCGGAGCTGTCTGGGTCCCACCTGGGAGCGATGGAGCGAGCACGGGGCGGGAGGAGGAACGAGGCAGAGAGGGAAAAAAAATCACGTTGTTTTTAAAAGGCGTTTTTGAGTGAATGCTGAATAGGGCTTGGGAAAATTGCCTTAAAGGCCTGTTCTCTGCAGGGACGGAGCTTTTCATGGAGTACGAGTATTTTGAAACTTAATTGCACATTTGCACGGGCTAGTGTTTTTATTTCTCTCAGGTCTCCGAGGTGGTCTTTGAAGATTGCTGTCTCTCTGTAATGGTTTTCTTTATCTCAAATAAATTCTGCACACCTGCGAGGTGGAGCTGCTTGAAAGAAATGATGTCAAAATTGGCTCTTGATTTAATAAATCTGCAAATGGAGCTGGGATGCAGAGAGACGAGGTGGCTGGTGGGGCCGGCTGTGCCTCCTCCCCGCTCCCCACCTCTCCTCTCCCTTCCCCTCTCCTGCCATCTCCATCAGCTCACTTCCAGCCTCTCCGCGGGCCGGGGCGAGCGCAGGGCTGAGCGATGCCGGTCCGGATGTGGCCACCTTTCCCCCCCAGCAGCCGCTGCTGGCACGTCCCAGGGGGCTCTGGCTGAACGCCCTGCGGTGCAGACCCCTCTAACGCCCGCCCAGCCGCCTCCTCCAGCAAGGTGTTACCCTGGCACGAACCCGCCCGCGCTTCCGAAACCAGCAGCAAAAGCTGCCGTCGAGCCAGCATTTAGAGTCCTGCCATGTGCCATGAGCGCGCTGGGCTGTGCCGGCCGGAGACGATGCTACAAACTGAATGCCAACTACCCCAAGGACCCTCTTTTGAGGCCCCTCCGATGCCATTTTCTTTCCTGGCCTCAGGTTTGGGGTTTGGAACTGTGGTTTGGTCCGGCAGCTCCTCCTGCAGCTGCCCACCACGTGCTGCCACCATTTCTCCCGCTCCGGTAATCCACGCCGTGGCTCCCCAGCTCACCGGGGGACATTCAGCCGGCTCTCCGTTTTGGAAGCAGAGCAAAGCACCGGCGAAACGCCTGCGGCAGAGTTCAGCGGCGCTGGCTGTGCCACTGCAGCAGGCAGAAACAAATCCCCGGGGCGGCTGGGGCAGCGTGTGCCGGGCAGCCCCGGCTGTCAGGCGGAGAGGAATGGGCGGCCGTGGAGTACACAGACAGGTTAATGGCAGCCGCGGATGCTGCACAATTGGATTTCGCCTCCCTGTTTCTTAGGGAATCAGCATCTCTCCCTTGCTCAGAAATCCGCCGGTCCCACTCCTCTCCCCAGGAGCTTTGGTGGCAGCGGGGTAACCTGTCACCCACGGAAAGCACCCGAAAGGCCATTTGAAACCCTCCCTCCCTGTGCTGGGCTCCCCAGACACAAGGTTACCCGCAGAGGCCGCGCCGCCTCCTGCACAAACCCCGGCTGCTCGCGCTCGCTCGGCTTCAGGCGAACAAGATGCCGGGCGATTTTATTGCGTTGCTCGATTTCGTTCCACTCGTTATTCGCCACTATTGAATTTGCTGCTGCAGAGGCCCAGCCAGAGCTCCTGCATGGCCCTTGCCGCTCCGGTGGGACAGTGACCTTGTCTCGGTATCTCGCGTAGCCCTCAGCCGGGTAATTCGGTGCCGGTGTGGGAGCCGGGCGTTCGTCTTCCTCCCGCCGAGAATCCCAGCGCGGTCCTGAGCCAAATCCTCGCTCTGCTCCACTTTTAATCATTGACCTTGTAAATGCTTTCAGGGAAAGCATCTGCCTTCCCAGCTCCCTCCTCTCTTTCTCACCCGATTGTGTCCCTCCGTCCTCATCTCCCTGAGTAGCTGTCGAAGTTTTGATGCCGTGCGCATCACCATGGTACCTGAAGCCCTGGGCAGAGCAGAAGCGCACATCCCCGTTGTGCAAACCCTCCCCAAGTTTTCGTCACGCTCGCCGGCTCACAGTGCCAGTTGGGAAACGGCACTTCATCTTTCTCCTTCCCTGCCTCCCGGACTTATGGAAAAAACACCTCGGGCTCTCCTGAAACAGTGGTTTCTTGGCCCGTTTTCTCTTTGTGCTGGAAGCTGTGTGGCCGTGGGGCCGGGAGCATCCCACCTTTCAGTGTGAGTGGTCTTTGATCAGTGCAAACCCCTACGGTGCCCCGCTCCCTGCCGCCGGCGCTGCGGCCAGACCACCCCTGGGGCCGTGGCTTCATCACACCCCCAGCCCTTAACGGAGACACGGAGCCATTCCCGGTGTTTTAGGTAGCGCAGCCGGGAGCTCCATGGGCGGCTGGGGGGCAGAGCCGGCCGGGAAGGCTGCCGAAGCCTCGCTCTGTCTGCATCGACAGCGACGGCTCTTGTCCCCCACCGCCTGCGCCACCGCCTCTGCCCCTTGATTGAATTAGGGGGCTGTAACCCGCCTCCCTCCTGGCCATGGTCCCCGCCGCGCCGGGCTCAGATGCTGAACTTGAGAGCCATAATTTAATAAGTCTCAGGCAGACAGCGCGCTTGGATAGCCGTCGGGATCTCTCGCCTCCTCCCCGCCCAGCGATGCGCTGATTTCTGCTCCCAGGTGACAGCTGGGATCTCACCAGGGATTTTTGGTCTGCTGGGATGCATTGCTCTTTTCCCAAAGCGGGAAGCTCGTGGGGTGAGCCGGGCACAGGAGCGGGACCGTATGTGCTGCGGTCAGCGTGATGTTCGCCTGCACGACCCTTCGTGAGGCCGGCCCTTCGTTTGGGGGAGGAAGAAGGGACGGGGAGCAGGGGGACCCCGTGTCCTTACGGCAGCGGCTGCTCTCAGGCTTCCTGGGCGCAACGAGTTAAAAGTTGCAATTAGTAAAGTGCTGACGATGGGAAGGTGGGATGGGAAGCGAGTGGCGCTAAATGAAACCTGAAAGGTTATTCCAATAAACGGCAGCGCAGTTTGCAGCTGCGCTCCCTTTCCCGGGAGCTGGGGGATGAGGGAAGGGACCCAGGGAAGGGCGAGAGGTGCTGGGCGGGATGAGGGATGTTGCTCGAGGATGCTCAGGCGCCGGCAACGCCTGCGGCACACGGGGGCTGCTCTGTGCCCTTGCTGGGAGAGCGGCAGCATGAGAAAATTTTGCAGGGGTTTCTTTGTAAGTGCCCCCGAAGGAAGTCCGTAGGAGGCTGGCAGAAGCTCGGCACTTACTGGAGTGAAAAATATGGCAGGGGAATCAAAGCGGGAGGGGGACGAGGGGGACAGGCCACCGTGCCCCAGGGATGCTCACGCCAGCACCAGGCTGGGACCGTGATGGGGTGGGTGCTGCCTGTTTTGCAGCCCCGGCGGCTCCTCTGCAGGGGCCAAATCCTGCGGTGGGCACAGAGCCCGGTGCCCCTCGCGTTTGCAGGGGAAGCGTTTTGGGGAGTGGCGCGAGCGGCGATGCTTTGTGCAGGGCATCTTTGTAGCATGGAGAATTGGCCGTGAGCCGCAGCGGGGGCTGCAGGAGGGAGCCGAGTGGAGCTGGTGCCGGGATGGAGAGGAGCTGGGCAGGGTGGGGGTTCCCAGGAAAGGTGTTTCTCTTCCAGCTGAGCAGGCAGGAGCCCGGGCAGGCGGAGGCAGCCAGCGGTGGCCTCTCCCCGCCAGACGTAGCCGTTCCAGCTCTGCGCTGGTGCGACACCACAGCGCTATTATTAGACTCCGGTAGGTCTCTGTGGGTAGCTGTGAACTCCCCGATGCCTCCAGTAGCTCAGCAGACACCACGGCAGAGCGGTATCTGCTGGCACCGGTGGGGACGAGAGGCCCCGGCGAGCTCAGAGGGGGTGTGGGTGGCAGCGAGGGGCGGCAGACCCCCCCCCGGCACCAGGGCACAGGGAGCCGTGTGCCGCAGCCTGAGCTGGAGCAGCAAAAAGCGATTAGTTGTCTAACGAGAGGCTTGGCTGATGAGGAGGGCATGGAGCCTCTGGGAATGCCGGCGGCGAGGAGGGCAGAGCTCGGGGGCCGGCGGTGGGCAGGAGGGATGCTGCCCCGGCAGAGATGTGGAACGCGGGGCTCTGCGTGAAACCGCACCTAAAAACCACATCTGAATTTCACAGCGTTGCTCTAAAATGGAAACACGATGCTCCGGCAGCACCGTCTTCCGCAGGAGGCGCAGGGGAAGCGCGGCGGGGCTGCGGCACCCCGGGACACCCCATCCCGCGCCGGAGGAGGGCTGGGGCTGGGGAGACGTGGCGTCTCCCCGCTCCCACCCTCTCCCCCAGCCTGGTTTCCAAGCAGGAGTGTTTAAATGCCTTTTATGTTGTGACTCAAATGATGAAAGGCCCGAAAATGGGACTAACAAAGACGAGTTGTACTTCAGAATAAAAAAACCCATGAAAGCAGCAGATGCTGTCATAGGAATAAATTGTATCAACAGCGATCAGATGGGAAGTGAAAAGTCGGAACGGAGTTGCTCCCTCTTTCCCATTTCCAGAGAAAATGTCTGGGTCCATGAATTTAGCCAGAAAAAGGTAGGATGAAAGGCTTTTCTGACAAGGCATTTCAAAGCATCTGGGAGCCTCCAGAGAAGATGTGGCCACTTGGACAGGGAAACAGAGCCCCTCAATTTTAATGAGCATTTCAGTTGCCTCCCTTTATCCTTCTGCCAAGATCTTCCTTTCCCCCCCGCCCAAAAAAAAAAAAAAAGATTTCTGCAATTTGTTTTAACTTTGCAAAACATGCGTTTAAGCAGCACGATGTGAGGAGAGCGAGGGTAAAACGTCGCTGTCGCTCCGTGCAGCCCGGCCTCTTGCTTCTTGCCATAAATACCTCCCCGCTGCGGCCAGCCCGGCCATTCGGCTGCTGCCGGCTTGGCACCACGTCCCTGCAGCCAGGACCCTGGCACCAGCGCAGCTGCAGCCCCTTAGACCTCCGTGACAGTGCTGGGAAGGGCAGCGGGGCCGGGGGGAAAGCGTGTGTGTGTCCCCCCCCCAGCTTCCCCCAGCCCCTTCTGCAGGAGCTGAGCTGCCCGTCCGAGATGCTCCTTTGGGGACGGGTTGTGTATTTTAGGAACAGCCCAGCTGAGCGTCAGTGAGCAGCGCTGCATTCCCAAAGGCTGTGTCCGGTTCCCCCAGACCAGTTTGCATGGCCTGCCCAGTCCCAGAAGGATGCTGGCAAACTGGGAGGGGGAGGAAAGAACGCTTGCTCACCGTGCAGGGAGCAGGATTGCTTTCGAAGGCAGACGGCAGCGCCAAAGCAAACTCTTCACGCGCACTGTGAGACGGCGGGCACAATCCCCATGGCCATCCCACATCCCCCCGCTTCTGCCAACTCCGCAGCTCCAAAAAATGGGTGTCGCTGCCCCCGCAGCCGGACAACGCCGCCAGCGCATCCCCCAGCCCTTCCCCACCTCCTTCCCCAGCACAGCCGGGTCAGACGCTCTCACTGCTTGGCCGTACCCCGCTTCTCTCCAGCTCGCAGTATTTCTCTGTGGCGGTATTCCTAATGGGAATTTTGGGCTGTGGGCTCCAGCCCGTCCATCCCCAGCGGGAATAGCTGCTCCTGGAGAGGCTTGGGTACCACCGGCGCGGAGGTGCGCCCTGCCAGCCCACGGTACACCCCTCTTTGGATGCAGCTGCAGGTTTTTTCCTTACGTTTCTGCCTCATCCGCCTCATCCTCGGGCAGTCTTGGGGGATGGATTGGCGAGGGTCCGATGCCCAACTTGTCCATCCCACTGCTAGCACGGACAAACGCTGGCGTGGGTGGCTTTAAGCCGATGCACGTCTCGCGCTCACCGTTATTACCTAGCGGACGAGGAATTGTAACAGGATTTATAATGACTTACTGCAAAACGGGCTCTGATTAGCTTGATGGGAAGCGATGGGCGTCACGCGAGGGGTGCTGGCAGCTGCCAGCAGCAGGGCAGGGCTCCAAAAAGTGGAGGGTGAAGGAGCCCGGCCCCCCCCGGCAGCAAGGCCGTGAGGGTTGTGCCGTGCACCGAACCGGAGCCCTGCCAGTCACGGGAAAAGCGAGGACGTTGGCTTTGAGTTTTTAATTGGCTCCTAAAGCAGTAGGAAATCGCCAGAGCCAGTGGAGTGGCAGGACTGCAGAGCCGGCGTGGTCTCCTCCTTGCCCCCCTCCACATTTAGGGGGCTTTGGCAGCTCAGGCAGCACCTCCCTGCCCGTACGCTCCCCTCCAGCCCCTCCGCGTGCTCACGCGTGGCCCCACGCTGCGGTGACAGCCCAGCCTCCATGGTGGCCGCAGGTCACAGCCGCTGCGAGCATCGCCTCCATTCCCATACACCCCCTTGGATCCATGAATACTTTTCCTGGCCCTTCGCTCTGTGCGGAGAAACATTGTCCTCCTTCCCCACCAGTTACAAACCACCCAAATAATCCACCCAGTTTGGGGCCAGGGTCACATCCCCTTCCCTGGCCCCCCACCTGCCCCGGGTGCAGAGCGGGTACCACTTCCCAGCATCTTTCAGCATCTCCTGTTCCCTCCCCAGCCCTGCAGTGATTTACCATCTCCCCATCTCCCCTTTCCACTGCGACTGGATGACACGTGGGCTATAATTAATAGAAATTAGACTGTCGAGACCTTGCAGCCCCTATCCCATAATTACTTGGCCTTGCTGCATTCAAGGCACAGAGATCGGCAGCGAGCTCGCAAGCCACCGGCAATGGCGACACATCCCGTGAAGAAGCTATTTTTATTAAGCTTTTAATGCAGGCACTTGCGTGGCGCTGGGGGATGTGCAGCATCTCCACAAAGTCCGCTCCCGGGGGGATGCGCAGGGGGATATTTTGGGATGAAATGCCGACATTGGAGCTAGACAAAGCAGGATATTAGCAAAGTGCCGTGCCCCAACCACGTTCATCATTCACACATTAATTCCCGGCACCCAACCGCTCCAGACGCCCGCCGTCCAACCGCACAGATTTCAGGGGCTTGGCAAAACGTCGATGCTCAGCAAGCGGTGAACCCCCCTGGTCGTCAGCTCCCCCACATCTTCCCGCACCCCGAGAGCTGTGCTGGAGCGTAACGACGCCCGACATCTAACTGGGCACGCAGCATCTCCCCAGCGGCTCATTAAACCTCCTAACAGCCCCCATGCGAGGCGCGGGCCGGCCCCGGGTGATGATGGGCAGAGGAGCGGCGGAGCGCAGCTATTCACACTGCTCTGCTTTTATCGCTGTGCTTTTTGCGAGCTGGTACAAAGTTCAGTGCAAAGCACAGGACAGGTCTCTGAAAGGCAGCTGCGCTCACGACCCAGCGTGCCGGCACACGTCTCCGGTGGGGATGGGGTTTTGCCCGCGTCTGCGATGCTTGCTTGGCTGCCGACCCGCAGGGATGTTCGCTTGGAGGACTTATGGCATCTCCCACCCTGAAAGGAGACCAAGGGCCTGGGGAAAGGTGCTGCTGCCCATTTCGGGTGCGGGAGAGAGACCGGAGGCTGTGGGCTGGGCTCCAAATGATGCCATCGCCTTTTTTTNTTTTTTTTTTTTTTTTTTTTTTTTTTTTTTTTGTGGGAAGAAAATGTGACAGAGCCTGCGGCTTTGATGCCCGCCCGTCAGTCTCCTTCCCCCCTGCTGCAGGCAGAATGATGTGCCGCTGAATGGGGAAGAAGGTACATGACAGGCTCCAATTTGCCCTCTTCTCCACCAAATGCAAGGACATCCAGTAAATCTGCAGGAAGACTGAAAAGGGATGAAAGGCAGCCTACGTGGCACGGTACGTAATTGGCTTGTGGATCTCGGTGGCACAGGACACTGCTGGGGTTGGGACCTCAGCAGGATTACACATTTATAGAGCTAATTCTCTCCTTATTAGCCATGCTAGCATAAAAACACTGCAGAAGGGCCCTTCGCCTCCCTGTTTCGGGCCGTCACCCGCTCCCTGCTCCATCCAGGTAAAGATCTGTCCGGGCCAGTCCATCCAGCGCATCCCTGGTTTTCTGCAGCCTCCGGTTTTTGCATCTCCTGTGGACGTAGGCCGGATGGCAGGGCAGCCGAGCATGCACCAAGAGCCCGGGCAGCTGTCGCTTTGCTCTTCCATCTCACATTTGCTCCATTCTGGCTGTATTTCTGATCCCAAAGAAACTCTTGGTAGGTCCCAGCCAGCCGCTGGCGGGGAAATGAGCTGGTGAATCTGCTTTCGCTACACACGAGCTTGTTCAGCATTTGATACCGATCTGGCTGCTGCTCATCTAGGGTGGGTTTTGTCATTTCATCTGGAATTGTTTTGCCTTGAAGCACCCTCGCTCGCTGGCTGTTTTACAAAGGACACCGTCCTTATTACTACTGTGAATGAACTACTTTGCATTTCTGTGAATGGGAAGGAAAACTTGTCACCTCAGGACAAAAAGGGAGTGGAAGCATCTGATGATCCCCTGAGACGCCTCAGACAATCCACTAAGCTCAAGTCATCATCCTGTATTTCTCTCTCCTCGGGGGCAATCAGAATTATTAGTCCCTTCTCAAGGACCTCAGACGTCTCCGTCCTTTGCCAATTCCCATCCCGACCTCGCTGCGGGCTGGTGCCGTGTCCCCCAGAGCCCTGTCCTGTGCCGGGGACCAGCAGAGGATTCCTGGTGCCTGCTGGGGGTCAGGACCGCGGCGCCGGGAGTCGGGGAAGCCCCCGGCCGTGCCTGAAATCCCGCAGTATCTATACACGCTGTGCTCAGGGTGTCCCCAGGGCCACGCCGTCCTCTCCCGGAGGAGCGGGAGCATCATGGTGTCCATCGACACCTCCAGCTGCGGCAGGACCCAAGGACTCGACTCGTCCATCTGCGAAGCCAGATGTGCCGTTTCCCTCCAGCATGCCTCCGCTCCAGGAAGGTCCTGGTGGCTTTTGAGATGCTGGTCCATCATGTATGATGGGATGAGACGCAGGGGCACAATAAATCCGCCGGCAGCAGGGAAAGGAGAGTCAGGAAAAGAAGATGATCTCTTCTCCCTGGTATCCAGTGACAGGACGTGTGGGAATGGTTCAAAGCTGCACCAGGGGAGGTTTAGACCGGACATTAGGAAGCGTTTCTTTACCGAGAGGGCGATCAAACACTGGAATGGGCTTCCTAGAGAGGTGGGCGATGCCCCAAGCCTGGCAGTGTTTAAG
>VYZW01007414.1:33475-51357 GCA_013401315.1 Balaeniceps rex | reverse complement strand
TAACTGAGCAGAGTTCTGCTAAATGTCTTCTGAAAGGGGAAAAACCCACAAAAAGCAATGCTCTCACTGCAAGTTGTGCCAAGAGGAAAGCATCAGCTTACCGAGTCTTCTTCAGAGCATGCAAACGGTGGTCTGCTGTGCCTGAATAACACTGCTACGATGAACACAGCTCGTCTGAGCCCCTCAGCAAACAAAACCCTGCAGTTGGCGGCTCAACTTCAGAGCATGAAGGGAACGGTGCTTGACCTCTCCGATTGCAGGGTGTAGGTACCCTGCGATGAAAGACAGCCATAGGTTTTGTAGGGCTGAAAGCAATTCCACTTCTGGTTGTAAAATCCCGGGCTGTTCTCAGACATGATGGATGCTCAAGTCATACCTGTGAGAGGAATGAAGACTGGGGCAGGGTGAACAGGGGAACATTTACACTAGATTTTCACTGGTGCAGCTTAATCTCATTACTTGTTGATTTGCCTTCACTATCTGGACTTTCCAGCCTACTCTTTAAATATTTGTAGTCCTAGCTCCGTTCCTTTAAAACTTTCTACTGTTTCTTTTAATGATTGCTTAATACCTGATTAAGATAGACTAATATGAAGGAATATCCTAGTGCTTTTCCAAACTATCCCACAGTCCTATAAACTCATGTGGTTATTAGTTGCACTGTTCCCTCTCTGCCTCCTGGCAATTAATGTTGTCTCCCCCAGCTAGAGACAAACTGCAAATAAAGAGGAACATTAAAATGTCCCATCCATTACAAAGCACAGAGGTTGGCACCCCTTGTTGCTGGAATTCACAGACTGCTTTTCAGTTTTATCATTTTATCTCCCTTTAATGGCAAAATCAGTTAATCCTGGGTGGCATCATAAAACTTGCAAACAGAGGCAGACCATAAGTCAGCAAGTCATTCCTAGAGTTTTGCAACACAAATCCCTGTTGTAAAAAGCAGCAGCAGTTAACTCTTTCCATTTCTGCTCCTCTTTCAAGGACTTGAGGCAGGCTACACAACTGTTATTTATCTAATTAGCACCACTAATAGTGCTGCAATTCTTGTCCTTTACAGGTAGAAGGTGGCCCAAAAGCACAAGTTCCTTAATTAGTCAGTAAAGTGCGTTTAGTTTTAAAGCAGGGAGGTGAACCTTTTTGATGAGAAGGCTCAAAGGATGATGGCATTGGAGAGCTCAGGTACTGTGATGGCTTAGATTCTGCAGGCACAGGACAGAAAGTTTTATTTTAAGCTAAAATGCTCACCTTCCATCCCACCCATGGTTATGCAAACCTCTTTCATTTGCAATTCCTCAGATAACGCCCCAAGAGTCACTCAAGCACTCAGTATTAGGGAACTAACAAATGAGATTTTCATGCAAATGTTAACGTGGGATCCCAAGGGAAAGCCATCATCATCTTTTCAGTCTTCGAAGGTCACCCGGGGCTTGCAGATTGTCATGTAAAACCCTCCAACACATGCCATGCTGGGAAAGTCTGTTTTCCCAAGAACATTGACAAAGGAACTGAAATGCATTGTCTTAATCAATTATTGAAACTTTAATCAGTTGTGTAAGAGTTTGGATGAATGAAAAGAAAGGCAATGGAGAACTACACCTGTGCTTCTGTGAGTTAATAAAAAGGATGCTGAACCTCATCCTTCGATGTTTTCACATCTGCCTACTTTCTCCCTATAGAGTATAGTGGGTTTCTATGAAAGATCTGATATGGGCTAGTCTTAGGGACTAAACCACCACCCAAAAATAACAAAAATAAAACAAAAAAAATCCCTAACTGGACAAACCTGATCTGATCCAAAACATTAGATTCTGTTTCTGCTCACAAATGTGTGGTTTACAGAGGTGGTCTTGGAATTTATTTCAGAGATGCAGATTTTTCTCATTTCCTTGGTATGATGTTACTAAACTTCCAGCCGATGCTGGAGGGATGCTTCAAATGAGCTGCTGCCACTCACATTCATGGCTCTCCTCACCAACGGGCAGAACTCCAGGGCAGATACCATCCATCAGCCAACATTCAATACCAAAAGGAGGAGACCTCACCACACGCCCCAGATCTCAGCATCATATAGAGAAGCTCAAGAGCAGGATATGGAAAATGCATTGAAATCACACAACCATGATCCAGCTCTAACACTGGCAAGTTTTGCTGCCAATCTCCACAGGAGACAACCTCCTTGAAGACTGCGTTGTAGAGCACTGTTGTAATATTGTTCTGCTTTTAACAAAATCGCGAATAATGTAAGGTTATCATTTGCATTACATTTGTTTTAATATTATTTTCTTGAAAGCCCAGTGTGAAATGAATAGAGCATGTCGAGAACAAGAGCTTCAGAAGCCCAGCAGAAGCAATGATCCATCCCCAGCGACCAAGAGGTGGCGCCCAGAAACCAGTAGATGTTGCCTGCGAGACTGGTTTGAGGGTGGGGGAAGTGCCCAGCAGAATGCTGCTCGGATCAGGGTTATCAAGACAGGTGAAAAACAAATACCAGAACCTGGCACATTTTTGGTAAACTGTATAAAAAGATGAACAGCCCTTTCCAGCCTTGATTCGGCAGCTTTCCCGACTCCTCAGGCTCCAAGCACCTACATCTCAGGTTACTATAGCCTTGCATATCCCGAATAAGCAATTTGCTCCTTTCCCACATATTTGCTGGTTGATTATTCAAGACAGGCTCTTGGCTTCTTCTACTGGCCCCAGCTTCAGTTGTATACACACCTTAGAAGAACATTTGAACACAGTATATGCAAAATTCCATAATAAAAACTCCTATAGGCTTTTCCAGTCCCTTTTCCAGTTTCATTAAGCTGAAATTTCTCATGTTTACAGTTAGAAGTGAATATCCAATATTCACATTTTAAGCACAAACTACTGGAGATTCAAAGATTTTGACTATACTGTCTTGAAGTTTTGGATTATTCTTGATATCTTGATTACAAGTCTTGCATTTCTGTAACATGCCATTGTGATATGGATGTGGTTGGGTAAAATTCATTTACATATAGTCCAGTTCAGAGACAAACAGCCAACAGGAGCAATCAAGGATGAAATAAAAATAGATGTACAAAAAACATTGACAAAAAGAAAGACCTTTCAAGGTAATGTCAGAAAATAGAGTTCAACATTTAGAATCCAGTAGTAACAGGGTGGAAAACACTAAACATAGTATAATGTAACCTTGTGGCTTCTGCTGCCAGCCACCCATGGGGAAATCTCCATCACCATGTGCCTCGGTTTTCCTGAACAGGGGAGGTGAAGGGACAGGCAACTGGCCTGACTTGCAGCTTCAGTATATTCCCAGATGGAGAAAAATAAACCTTTTAGTGTAGAAATAAATAAAGCTAAAAAAATCAAAATGTAAGTCTATCACTTCTTGCTCTTTCATGCTATGAACACAAGTTGATGATCAGCAATACATTGAAAGAGAAAAAAGAAGAGAATGGGGGGAGGGTCTGGTTAAAATTTGTCTGTGAAATTCACTGTCAAGAGATTTCACTGAGGCCAAGACATTGTAAGTATTTAAAAATAGATTTTTATACAAATAAACAATATATTTGCAGGATTTTGAGAGATTGATAAACCAGTACTTCAGAATACACAGTCACTGACTAAGACCTATAACTATTATGGGCTGATTTTTCTATAGCTTCTTGTATTAAAGCTTTTCTGAACATGAATGAAGGACATATTAAGCTTAACCCCAATTAGCAGCAAGGAAAACATCGCATAAATCCACCCCACGATTTTATCAAGGGAAAGGAGCTGAAGCTGAAACAATCTTTTAACAACTTTATTAAACACTATTTGTCTAGATTCATAGCAGTCTTCCTCATAGCTGTCACTTGCCAAAAAAAGAAAAAAATGGGGGGGCTGCCAATATTTAAACATGCTTTTGAGAAAACTCTGAGATTTCATTCTGCTGAACTCAATGGACATTCTTCTGTCTCTTGAAGAGGGAGAAATAGCTCTGGAGGTTTCATGCTGTAGGCTTCACACTGTATACACCTGCTTTAAAGCCATGTTCCATCTGGAGTGCTGTAAGTTTTTAATTAAACTATTTTCATGGCACAGTAGCAAGACAGCGGAGCAGTAAAGTCAAATACAGCCACATGGTCTTCTTTCCTTTACACATAATTCCTGCAAAGACTATGGGTTGCTTTTCATCCTGCAGCTTACGCTTTTTCTCTGCCTGCATGGCGTACAATTTTTTTTCTTCTTTTTCCCCTTCAACCACTCTCCACCTAACAGCAGGTTGACAACAGACTCAAAAGCCATTAGCACAATGGCAATCTCCATGCGATGACAGTAAAAACCAACACAGATATAAGTAGCTAGTTTGCCAGCAAGGTGCTGATTTAACTGGAAATTCTTCAAACAGGAGAATATATTTATTCTCCCCATGAAGCTTAACAATACGGTTGAATTATTTCACTTAAAAAGGGAGTCTTTCATGCATATATTAATGTGGCAAAAGGCTGTAATATTCTTCCATTCCTTATAGCATACTTTTTTTGACTTATGTCTAAAGTCACCTCCAGCTGCCTTTGTAATTTGCTTGATCTTCTTACTAGCAAGCAATCAGTGGAAAACTCTACCACTTTTCATGCCTTCTACATTTTTCTCCTAAGCATAAATTACTTTAGAAGAGCACTCTCCATCTTCACTAGATTTTTCAAGCACAGGAAAATTAACCTCTTATCCAACATAGTGCGTGCTCTGTGTTTGTTTACACCATTTATTGTGAGTGCCAAGCAGTGTAACAGATAAACAACATGACCTTTGGAGACATTTCTGGTCATTTTTACACAATTCTGAAAGTTTTCTTAAATTCTGAAACCACTCTCATTATGCGTTTACTTGGTGAATTCCAAAACAAATTTAGCTATTAATTGGCAAGAGATTGTTTTGGATAGAAATACAGATCCTGGTGCGACCATCCTTAAGCAGAAATCCAGACGAATATGAGCTACAGTTTGATACAATATTTTAGTTGTCTTCCAGTCTCAGGATTTTGTCATTCATTGTCAGGAAGAGAAAATAAAACAGGTAACTATTACGAGACAACCCGTGAAATAATCACAGCCTTAGTCGCACGGATAAATATTAACTAAGAAGGAATTAAAAGTTTGTTTAGTTCAGGATTGGAGACAATGCTGTACACACCTGGGAAAAACATGACGACTAATTAGTATTCCTGTTTGGTTGAAGAATTGAGGAGTTTGAAAATGTTACTAGCTAACAACTTGGAAAAAAGGGCAGGATGACTTTCATTAGTCTTTTGATGGATGTCCAGCTGTTAGAGATACCTATGGCTATATGTGGGGAAGACATGCTGAAATTCATTCTCTTTTGCTTGGTTGACCTCCATTCCTCTTGCTCTTCCCCCATCCCTGCATCTGAGTGACTCCCCTCACTATGAAATTCTGATAAAGTATATATTTAATCAGAGATTTTCACCTACTGCTTACAAAATGCAAAAAGTCCCAGAGGCCACTAGGTGGTATATTCAACCCAGGGGCGTATGATCTTATTAGATGTAAAACACAAGCAGAAACCCCAGAGGACAAAACTGTCCTTCAGTGGCCCACATGCAGGTATGGCAGGAACCTGAGAAACGTGTACACCGATGGCCCTGGCGGAGGAGATGCATGAGGATCACGCGCTGCAGTTATCAACAGCACGGCTAAGGCCACTCTGCTGTGTGGATGCTGACTCACTGCAATTCCTACTAGATAAGAGAAAGGGCCAGCAGCTCTTCCTTGATTTGTCACCACCACAAAACCATTGGAAATCTGAATTTTCCTACTTTTAGAAGCAGAGGTTTATTTTCCTTTTATTTTTACATGCCATTGTCTTTGTTCATAACATGAGTTGCAGGCTGGCAAGGGTGTTTTATAGCCACAGACCTCTATGAAGTGGGTGGACTAATATATAAGTTACTTGGCAAATCACCATACTTTAACTAACTAACTAAACTAACAGTCTTGAACAGCATCTACAGATGGAGCAAACCAGGGTAAGCTCAGAGGCTCAGCGCATGGAGGCACTGACAGTGTCTTCTCCATGTTTTCCTTAAACATAACTACGGACTCCACAAAACACAAAGCTGTTCAACACTTCATTCATGAATGTCTCATATCTATACACATAATTCTATTGCACAAATAAGTAGACTTACAATTATTTCTATTGTGATATCACTGAGGAGTAGAAAACATTTTGG
This sequence comes from Balaeniceps rex, assembly GCA_013401315.1. Taxonomy (NCBI): domain Eukaryota; kingdom Metazoa; phylum Chordata; class Aves; order Pelecaniformes; family Balaenicipitidae; genus Balaeniceps; species Balaeniceps rex. Next base: position 45,131 of record VYZW01007414.1, on the reverse strand, counting down.
GATAAGATTGCTGAAAAAAATCTTATGACAAATTGTCAGACATGCTCTACCATAAAGGAAGACCTGTTCAGTTTTACACTGAAATAATTTCTATTCCAAGGTTAATTACGTTTTTTGCAGCTTGATGGACTGGTTCTGTGGTGGCCTGTCCTCGAGTCACGGGAAGGACTCATTTGGCTACAGCAGGTTGCATCCTCCTCACCTGACGGGTGACCAGATTGCTCAGAGGAACTTAGTGTTAATGTCCTGCAAAAAGTGTTTGTGCATCCAGGAGAAATCTCATGAATCATTAAATCCCCATTTACTGAGCTAATAAATCACAGCATTTAGCACCTTGTTCTGTGTGTGTGTCCCCATTTGGGGAAGGGCTTTATCACCTCTGTGGGATGAGTGAGGTTTGAACTTGCCCAGGCTTTCTGGGGAGCAGTGCATCAGTCCTCAGGACTGTCCTCACCGCACAGGATTCCATCACTCTGCTAAAAATGATCAGCCTACAGCAGTGAGGAGGGGGGGTTGGTCGTGATGCAAACACCAAAGGAGCCAAAGCTGGAGCTAGGGAGGCCCTTGAGCACTGTTTCCTCCTTCTGCTGGGAGATGAAGGCCGGATTTTTAAATTATTTTTATTTTTCCTAAATAAGCTGTGTTTACTTAGAAAGCAAAAGACCATCACTTAGGCATTATCTGTACATTCAAAGTTTTGTGTTTTGCAAGAACTTTCCTCAGTGTCCTGCCACACAAGGAACTAGGAAAATACTAGCAAAGGCTGTTTTCCACTGTGATTGTTTGCCATCAGAAAACCGTGATTCAATTGCATCCATTAAGTCAACACATTTTTGCTAAGTGCATCTTACAACATCATGGGCAATTATAAAAAGACATTTCAATGAAGTTGAATTTTTCAATCTGACATTTATTACATTACACAACATAGCAGAAAAGTTGGCTTTCATCACACTGTAGAACATAAATGTTGACATTTTACATTCAAGTGAAGTGTTAAAACTTTACCAACGTGAGCTGTTTAGAACTGTTTCAGCTACAGGACTCTGGCTGATCATTCTGATTTGAAAGAAAACCAAATTTAAAATAGCAAATTCTCTTCAAGTCTATAAGCAAGGTTTAAGTTAGCAACTTTTCTATGCATAGTTCTCTGTGCATGTTTTTCCATCTTAGCCACCACTATATATTTTTGCAAGAGCTTTGGCCTCACCCTTCCAGCCACATGCACTGAAGGAGCCACTAGATTTACAGCTTGCCATTTTTTGCATTCCCTCCTTCCTGTTAACTTCTGTTTAAGAAACAAAACAATGTCTGGTGGATGTTGTTTAGATGACACATGCATTCCCTGTTGACCAGATTACAGTGGTTAGCCAATGAAGGGAACCCATCACCTGTCACTTAAGCTCTCTGGCAGCCTTCATGTACCCCCATCCACATATTACAATTCAGGCCGCAGAACAAAGCACCGTGCTCCTGGGCTTATTTTATTTCAGTCACCTCCACCAACACTAGCTGATCTGTTTTCTGCTCTGCATATCAGCCACATCATTGGGCCGGTCCAAATCTCTCCTGGTAAATCCTTTGAAATCAGTGCACCAAAACGTGCTTTAAAAACAAAGCATTAAATAAAAAGAAAGAAAAAAACACTCGATTAAAGACCACTCACCACCCAGGTTATACCATGTCAGGGATGGGTCAGAACTGCCTTGGTTCAACGGAAGAGGAAATCATGGCAGAAGAAAGAATGGCGGGTTTTAGTGTAAAACACAATTGCAGACTAAAGTCCGTGCCTTTGAATTTTCACTCAAATTGATTGAAATTTGGCTGCTATTGTGGGCAGCTAGTTATCATCACTTATAAGAAAAACACCTATGTTAAAGTGTATGCTGTGTGAAACACCGGAGGCTACAGCCTTCAAGACAGAGAGAGGCTTTCTATCCCTCTTAGTGTGTAAAGCACATACCAGGTAAATCAGTATCCCTCAATGTTTACCTATTTTTCATGCCCTCCCAGTTTTTAGCCATTTTATTAAACCTAGAAGGTCCCTTTCATCACATTTTGCTGCATGCACAACTCACCCTCCTCGCTACTGGTAACAAATTATTTACAAGCAAAAAGACAAACCCCGACCCTGTCACTCTGCTGCCTTTACTGACACATGAACTAAACATCAGGGCAATGATCCTTTTTGCTTTTAATATTTCCTTTAGCTTGAAATGTGCACTGGCCCACAGGGATGAGACAAAAAGTTGGTTGGGTTTGCTCCTGAGCAATGACGGTTCATACATTGAACATATATACATTTTAAATATATATATTTAACTGTATAAATATCTGTGTTCTTCATCTGGAAGATTTATTTCTTGTATTTCAATCAGTTGGTGGAGACCTTTTAAAATCGTTTCAAACACCTGAACATCTTCTTGCTTCATAGCAGCTGGATGTAAATGGAAGACATCTATTTTTCTGAGGCGGCTTGAAAGCCAGAAGCAGATGGGGAAGAGGGAGGATTTGTGAAAAAGACAATTGTCTTATTTCCCCCATATGCTTCCGCTTGGCAAATATAAAGTTTAAGGTGAGTAATGGTGTATTACAGTCTCCTATATTTTTGTGGAATACGGGTGAAAAGAAATCATCTGAAGCGCACTGCAAATTGCAGGTTTTTATCTACAATATGTAGAGCAAAGGAGGGGTGCCTTTCATGCACTGCTCTGCCTTTAGCTCCTTGCAGCCTGGAGCCTTTTGGGACACAGCTATTCACACATATTCCACTGAAACACCTTGGTTTTGATGATGTAGTGCAGAGAAGGACCAGCACCATATCTGGGCCCCGGCAAGGCCAGAGCTGTGCTGAGGGAGCAGCACCCAAAGGGTCCAGATCAGGGCAGGGGATGCCACGGCTCCAGCAGCTCATCAGGGGAGCTGGAAACAGAAAAAACCAGAGGGAATGGCTGCTTCCAGGGTGGCTGCAGGGCCAGCGTGCCAGCCAGTTGCTTTTCCTTTTCTTTGGTATTTTCCATACTGAAAGCGAAACTTCCAGTGAACCAGAAACCTTTTTTCTTGGGTTGTTTTTTGCCAGGGCCACATCCGGAGCTGCCTAGCTACCAGGCAGCTGCCTGATGCCCCATCACACCACCCCACACCCCACTGCTGGATCTTCTGGCTATCCCAGCTCACAGCTGCATTACAAAGCTTCATGTAACTAAATTAGAAAAAGGCAAAACACGCCTGGCCCTCACGATGGCCTGGAGAACAGTGTCTTGGCAGACACTAACTGCCCGCCTGCTCTCATGCAGTACATCCAAGCAGACAGCTGCAGTGGGAAGATGAGTGTGCTGGGGCGGGCAGGGAAGCAAGCTGAATTTTAAGCTGTTCTTCTGTGGAATAAAGAAAAATTAGCTGTGACCTTTTGCTATTTCTATTAATCATGTTTGATAACGAGACCCATGGTTTCCATGATCTCCTTTCATTACCTGTTAGCGATTTAATGAAGCCTGCTAATTACAGGCATCTCACTAACCTAGGTGTCATTTCCGTATCTTGTTTCAGAAGTGCCACGGAAGAGTGAGAAGGAAAAGAGAGCACAGATGTTCCTCTTGGGGAATTAAGAACATACAACACTGGTGAACGGCTTCTGTGTCTCACTGCCAAAGCCCGTGGCCACAAAGTCCTCCCACAACACACGTGCTGTCAGGATGCCATCGCTCCTAGGGTCACCGCCTACTTGCTGGCAAACGGTGTTTGCTTGGCATAGCACATCAGACTAAGGAAGAAACAGTTTGGGCTCAAAAAGAAAATAAAAATAAAAAAAGAAGAAAAAGGAAGCAATCAATAAAGACACAGTGAGGATTTCAGGTGCCAAATGATGATCTAATTTATTTTCTGGCAGGTGCTTGTCCCACGCTGCCTGAAAAAAAGAGAAAGACACATGGGCATGCAGTAACACAAGAAGGTTTACGGTCTGGTGGGTTATTGAAACCTGCTTTAAACCTGCTTGGAAGAGGCTTCTCCACCTAAGGATAGGGAGGAAAAAACTGGCTTTAAACAAGTTGTTAAAAGAGACTTGAAACTGAGGGAAGAATGGCAAATGAGTTAATCAGCATTAGTAACTTTTTGGACCTCCCCAAGGTCAAATGAGAACCACTTCAAAACAGGAAGAGGTTACTGGAGGCAAAACTTTTTAACTGGTGTTTTCCATCAGCTTTATTAGGCAAATGGAAAAATGTTAAACACTGCACAGGCTGTCGGGCCATTCGTTCCTCCCAGCCTTCATCGTCAGCTGCAAGTGCTGCAACAGGATGGCAAAAACAAACTTCGGAGATGGCCCACGGCATGCGTCCCACTTCAGCACCGATGGGTTTCTTCGCCCGCTGATTCCGACCTTGTCTCAGTCTCTGCTCCCACCATGTTCGCTCATCCCGACCCGAGATCCGCAGGCAAACGAGGTCAAGGCTCCTCCGCAGCCAATCACCTGCAGCCATCGCCCACGACATCCTGCCAGAAAGCAAGAGCCCTGGGGCTATGGGCGGACAGACAGACTTTCACATCTGCATCTGCTGGCATGCAAATACTATCACAGCCATTCAGGCTATGTCTATTTCTGCTGACAGCTAGCATGGATTAGTTAGTGTCATAAACAGCGTTTGACCATAATACAAAAATGTCCTGTAGCAAAACCCCGGGGTTTAGCAAAACTGGACCAGAAGGAAGGATTTGTATTAGATCTACAGCTGCAAAATATCAGTGTTTCTAGTTCGCAAACACGCTGGCAAAATAGTTGCTTTAATTTCTTTTAATGTCATCACATTAATTCTGTTTCATATTTTCCAGAACACACCCTAAACAACGTTTTGGCAACAAAACGCCTACAACGTGTTTAGCGCAAGCTGGATGTGAAACATGCCTCCTACATTAACCTCCTTATCTTAAGCACTTAATGATCTGCTTTACAGAAGTGAGTTTCCATCTCCCGTGCAGAGCAAGCGCTGGCTCCAGCCATGCATCCCTGCAACCCCATCCAGAAAGTTGGGCGAGGAGCAGATATGAAGCTAAATTAGAAAATGGTAACAATGAAATTACATAACTTCACCTATGCAGCTTGTTCTGCAAAGGCAAATGTTACAGTTTCACACCAAAATAAGAATGGAGCTGCCTATTTTTCCCTGCTCACTTTTGACTTGCCTAAAAAAATACATCTGGCTGAGAATTAGAGGGAAACACAAAGGCGAAAACAATCCCAAAGTGCTCAGGTTTCTGTTTCTATCTTGGCCACGGGCTTCAAGGAGGAAGCACTGGAAGAGCATTGCTCTGACTAAAGGCAAAATTTTTTTTGAGCATAAAGGTGGGCCAAGGTTCAGTTCCCCGAGGTTTTTCTGGCAGGGCTTGGGAAGACCTCATGAACGGTGCTGATGACTCCTGGCACAGATGGAGTCACGACGAAGCCCAAGGCCCCGGCAGGATGGTTCCCCTCTGCAGACATCAGACATCCCTCCACCCCAGCCCTTGCACAAACACGCAGTGGCCCTGTTGCGGCTGGGGTTTCACTTTGAGCACCCCGTTTGCACCCATCTATTTCTTGGACTCGGCTGTATTTATGGCACCCCTGGGGTCCAGGTCTCTCCTGCCAGGCTGGGGTCTCCTGCTTTGGGACTTCTCTTCTATTCCCATACATCTCGTGACAAAACCTAGAGACAACAGAAGTCTTTTGGCTTGGCCTTTGGTCCCTAATTTCTGCTTGAGCCAAGTTTGTGTGGCTTGGCACTCAAGGGTTAAACGGTCACATAAGGAATTCGTGTTCCTATTGTACCGAATATCGTATTTTTTGGTTAGTCTAAAGGTTAACAAGTCTCACTCTGTCAACTTCATTGCCGCACTGCCTGTTCTTTGCATGCAAAATAGTCCCATGTTTTTGTTGTCATGGGGAATTCCTTGCCTGTGAACTCTGACGGTCTTTGCTTTTTACCTAGCGTGAGAAGAGCCAGTGTATATAACTTAATTGGATGAGTCACATCAATACACAACTCTAGCTTGTATGCGAAGTGCAAAAGCAGTAAGAGTGATGGGCGAATTTACAGCTTCAGGAAACGTGTACACGCTTTTGCTTTGAGTGAGCATCAGAGCAAACGTGTTATGTAAATGCATGTGGTTGCACAACTCGCTCCTCAGCGTTAGTGATCTCACATCCATTTGTATATACAGAGCGGCTGAACAGTTCTCCTCAAAAATGAGCCTATTGGTGCTCTAATGGCAGAGATCTGTGGGTGATCTGGGCTGTGTTAGAGAGAACACTGCAGCCCATTTACACTGACTTCTCAAGTTTCATCCCACAGACAAAATACACTGGGTCAAACCAGAAAGCACGTTCGTTGGGGCGCTGTTTCCCTGCCAAAATGAATTCTCTTCTCGCTGATGCAAACACTCTTGAGCTCAATGCTCTGACGCTCTCATGCTTTCCGGGTCAATAGGATTTTACTCTGAGCGTTCGCTTCCGCTGCTAAAGAAAAAATGCAGAGATTTCAGATACCTATCCTGGCAGCTGTAGACTGCCCGAAGGTCCTACAGAAAAGTAATGCAACCTCAGGGCCAGGTTTGGCACCAGGCTTCCCTGGAGTGAGACAGACACATAGTCCACATCTGCTTTTCAGGAGCCATGCTTACCTGTGAGGCTGAGCTCTTTGCAGTCACTCTGGGCTAGCATGATGGCACTTCCATATCCTGCAGGCATCACCTAAAATAATTTCTGACATCTGAAATAATTAATTCTCTAACCCCACCTTTTACTGTCTTCTAGTATAATACATCCAGATGGAAAAAAACATTGCAGGCATAAAACAGATGAACAGGGATTGAAGGAAGCAAAAATGAGAACCAAACGACTAACTTTTTAGGCTAAGGAAAAAATGTGTATATTCCTCGTTTCACATCAGTTGTCAGAAGTGGAAGAGGTTTTTTTCTGCATTATTATTCTCCTTTCAAGTAATTTTTAATATAATGTGTGACTAAGACTGTAAGTCCTAGTATTCTTCTCTGCAGCTGAACTGAAATAAGGTTTCAATTGCTAAGTTTCTGATCACACCAAGATGGATTTTTCCATTAGAAGCTTATGGACACAGAAGTAAGAGAGGTTTTTTGTTTTGAAACTATAGTGGAATTACACTCATGAACTTACCAATAAGATTCTGGGGAGCCCAAGACACTTCAAATGTTTGAAAAAGTTAGAACTAGGGGTTTTTATGACAAATTTGATTTTAGCAGAGGAAGAGGGACTCCTGCCCTAGCAGACAGTCTGCTCCACAATGAGAAAACGCATACTGGTACCTACAGCAGTGTAAGGTCTCACCAGTGTTGGCTTAAGAGAATTTGGGCATATTGAGACACTTGTTACTCCCCCCATATACATATCAACCCCAAGCTTTTGATGCCCCTAACATTTTACTTTTAGCCTTATTTACCATACAGTAATGAGAAAAATATTTACACATTTTCTATCAGAACGATGCCCTTGCATTTTTAAGTACCTGCAAATGACAGACTGCTCCTAGTTTTCAGCAAACAGAAGCAACAGGCCAGCAGCTATTTGATCCGAACAGGTTTGGAGGAACTTCCCTCCTTGCCCTGCTGTTTAAGAAATCTGAGATTAAAGGCAGCAAAGACCCAATACCCAAACCATACTGTAATTGGCTGTAGTAGCTCTTAACAGAACAGCACAAAATATCTGGCAGATTGCTGATACCAAAATATATCACTAGGAATAAAAAAGGATTGATGTGCTGTCCCCACACACTGAACTGCTCAAAAATGTATAGTTTTAACATCTAAACCAAAAAGAAAGACTAACAAGCAAAACCTTGAATTTCCTGCTTCTGAGCTGTCCCACATCTCTTCACAATAAAAGTGAAAATGTCATGTAAATAATCAAAATAAACTGCCTGAAAACAGAAGGTGCCAAATATAGTTAAGTTTTATTCTTTTATTATCTGATAAAACTGTGATAATATAAACTGTATAAAGCATAAATCTTCCATAAACCAGAGTAGGCACACACTATAAAAAATACAAATATTATGTTAACAAAAGGAAAAAAAAAATTAAAAAGGAAGCATTACAATAAAATAACAGTACCAGTTTCTTCCTGTATTCCAAAATTTATTGAAAATGTTTATGCAGCACTAAGTTGTTACTTTTATTTTCTCTCCTGATTTTAAACATGCACTAACTCAAACAGAAATAAAACCTATTAATCAATACAGAAAATGTTATAATCACATAACTTTGCATGTAGATTTAAGGAGGGATGATGCAGTGGCTGTTAAAAGAAATGCATTAGGACGAGAGGAAATAGCCTCAAGTTGCATCAGGAGAGGTTTAGATTGGATATTAGGAAAAATTTCTTTACTGAAAGAGTGGTCAAGCATTGGAACAGGCTGCCCAGAGAGGTGGTGGAGTCACCATCCCTGGAGGTATTCAAAAAACATGTAGATGTGGCACTTTGGGACATGGCTTAGTAGGCATGGTGGTGTTGGGTTGACGGTTGGACCAGATGATCTTAGAGGTCTTTTCCAACCTTAATGATTCTATTCTATTCTAATTACTTCCCTTCCCATGGGCTTACGGATTTTAGTAATTAAAAATAGCTCAATAATTCATGATAAAAGGAAAGGACACTGAATTAGCAATAAACTCCGACAAATGAGCAGTTATTGTAAAAATTGTTTGTCAGAAAACTATCAAACAAAAGATCAGCTACACTTCAGATAGTCTGTGCACAGTGATGGCATTCATTGTGACCATGGTCTTTGCATTTGCTAGGATCCTGACAGCCCTATCAGAAAGATAGAGGGTGAAATCGGAACCCTATTAATGTCAACAGAAATCTTGAGACCAAAATTCCACTTACAGCTCTTGAAGAGAAACACACATGCCTTCTGACCACGATACTGCAAATAACCCTACTTAAAACGTGCTTTGTTTTCCCCATGATGACATTCCTAGCGAAAGGAGTGCTTTTCTTCTCCATCTGCTGTGGAGTCCTGAACAAGCCACCCACAGGGCAGCTGGAGATGTGTTTTTCCTCTCTCACCTCTGCAAACACCTTTGTATGCTCTTCTGCATTAACTCTCAGAGACAGCAATCTCGCCTTGAACTAAACTATTCAGCCCCTGCCATCTTCTTCAAACTCCAGAAGCAAGCAACTAAGGAACAACTGCTGGGACTGCCAGGTGCATTTGCTGAGAGTAAATCCCAAAAACTTTAAAAAAATGAAACAAGCCAGCCAAGCACCCTGAAAACGTGTGACTCCTAGATCTTGCACACAGTGCAAGGCCATCAGTGACCTCGTCGGTTCCTTTTGCTCTTTCCCATGTTACACACTTGCCGATTACATTATTTCAAAGGAGGCTGGAAGTTTTCGGAGGTGCGACTGCATTTTTCTATGCATTTGCAGAGTTATGTCAATACTTGTTGACATGGTACTAAAAGAATCTATGTCTATGTGTGGTCTTTCATTATTCAATGTACTAAAAACACATTTTTAAAAATAGCCCTTAATACATGAACTACTTCACATTCTTACCTAGGAATGTTTTATCTATTCCCAGTAAACATTGCCACTGTCCCTTTGCAGAAATGTGATGCTTTTAATCATGATCAAATGCAAAATCACTTTTGATTTATCTATAAACATTTTGGTCAGAAATACATGAACTAACAATAATTTAACACACAGGTGCTACTAGGTCAAGAAGTCAAGCAATGTAATTTTGTGGAACAAAAGAGAAAAAGAAAATATAAGAGGCTGGATTTTTTGCTGAGTGGATACCTACATTCTTAAAGAGTAGCAAAGTGGATTTCAATATTTGTGAAAATATTTAAGATTAAAAGATTCAAGAGCAGATCCTCCTTAGCATCAGTTACAAAAGCTCTATTAGCATTAATAACCAGCTAAGGATCCTACTTAAAATATCAAAGATGTATAAACCCCATTTCTTTGATACCCATTTGTTATCAAAAGTTTGTTGTTTTTTTTAATAGACACCACTCATGCAAGAAAAGTTAAATATGAAACACAGCTTGGTGATGGAGTTTTGGTGAGGCCAATGTAGCAAATGGGTATTAGTGAGCAAAACCGCATCCAATATGAGAAATCAACCTTAACAGAGCTAGTAAGCAGCCAAGCGACTTCATATACTAAAGAGCTGCTGTTGCCTAGTAGGAGTTAGCAATTATTGACTTTTCAAACCAAAGAGGAAATCTTCTCATTTATACAAAGCAGAGTGGAATCTGGGCCCAAGCCCAGGTGCACATATTGTCTCTGTTATTAAAGTTTTATTCTATTGTGTTTCTAATTCCATCTTACATTTCAAGATATGCCCAGATCACATCAATTAAAAATCAGACAATTGCCCCACTACAAGAAACCAGTGTTTACAATTCGGTAAGGAAAAAAAAGACACTGAACCCCAATGACTATAGTAAAAATAAACTAATTCCATATTTTTAAAAATAAGAATATCAGCATACTGAAATGTTTTCAATGTTTTTAGTTTAAAAAAAACAAGTACAAAATTATATTGAAACTTGAAAATTCACATAAAAATGTTTTCAGGAGTTTTGCACAGCCCTGTTCAGGAGCAGTGATGCTCTGATAACGTCTTTTTGACTCCAGTTATAAAGACAGAACCAGCTTCTTGAAGGAGTGGGACCTATGACACATCCTCTATGTATGGTTGTTAAGATTGTTCTTATTAAAGAATCTCCTTGCTTCAACGCTGCTAAGAGACACAGAGCAGCGAGATGGATTCTCTTTTCTGTATTCAATGCTTTCCATCATAGCTTGCTTGATCACCTGCAAAACAGTGAACAATGTGTCATTCAGGGACATAACTAACATTCTAATGATTTATTAACTGATAGAAAAGACCCCTTCAGATGTTAACAAATGTTGCTTCTGCTTTTTTTATCACTGCTGCATCATTGAACAAAATGATTGCTATTATTATGAATAGTATTTTCTTGATTGTATAAAACAATGATTTTAATGTAGTTAATACATAAAGATATGACAGAATACCACCAACATCAAAGAAGTCAGACAAGAATATACACATTTTAAACCAAGTCCCAATGCAATTCTGAAAGGTAAATCAAACATTGAGAAAATCCATACTTAAAGGTTATAGATAATAATTATTATCTTGAGAAAGATTAAATCTTCACTTTTGCTTCCTTTGTCCTGAAGTAACAAGATTTGTTCACTATATTGAAAAAAAATTTCTTTATCTGGGATGATCATTTACACTTGTGAATACAGCAAGTCACTCTATGGATGCTGGGATCATGGTCTTGTACTACAGCTAGTATCAATTAAAAATAATTATTACTGAGTTAGTTGATAAACACATTTCCAGAGATCTTTCAAAAAAATTTCCATTTTCCTTTTTTCCCAGTTAGAAAATCAGCATACATAAAGAACAGAGCATAAAATCCTGAACATAATGTCTACATCCTGTGCAGACACCTTTGCTCAGTTATCCTGCATGACTTTTGATGGTAAAATGACAAAAAAAACCACAGGAACCAAATTAAAAAGAATATTAACTTACATAGGGTATACTTCAGCCCTCATTAAAATAAAGCAGACTTTTTCCCCCAACTATAA
>VYZW01007413.1:32041-52512 GCA_013401315.1 Balaeniceps rex | reverse complement strand
CCGCTGGCCGGCCGGGCGCTGGACGCGGCCCTGGGTCGGCGGGAGCCCCGCGGGCCGGTCCCGGGCGCCGTTGTGGCCTCGCCGGACGGGGCTGCTCGAGGCCGGGGCAGGAGGCTCCTTGTCTTCCCCTGGAGCGGAGCCGAGCGTCGCGGCCCCTGTCCCGGCCTCGCCAGCCACGGGCGGCGGGTGACCGGGGCGCTCCCGGGTCGTCAGATGTCGCTTAGGACTGGGCCGGCCCCGGCGTCGCGGGTGGCATCGGTGCCCAGCCCCGCCGGGGCTCGTCCCGCACCGGCAGCCGGCGCGCTGAGAGGCTGCAGCTTTGAAGGTCGAGGTCTCTCAGAAATCCCTCTTTAAAAACATAATATCCCCGCTCTGGCAGGGTGGTTCAGGCTCTCGGCTTTCGAGGAACAGCCGAGGCCGCCGCGTAGCGTGCAGGGAGCCTCTGAAGCCGGGCGTCCCGGCCGGAGGAGCGGGGATGGAGCTGGGAGAGCTGACAGCGGCAGCCGCTGCCTCGGGACTTGCTCTGCCTTTGGCTCTGCCTTTTTTTTTTTTTTTCCTCCTTTTCTTTTTTCTTTGAGACTACATATTTTGTCTCAGTATGTTTTGAATTATCTCTCAGTGGAAATTACGTAGGCAGTTTTTGATGAAATAGTGTAAGAGTAGCAGTTGCTGGTTTTGTTGCTAAAGAACAGATAAATAGATTTAAACCAGCTGAGGATGTTGCTGAGTGGGGCAGTTCCCCTGGGGTGTTCCCTGCTGTCTGCTCTGAAGAGTCCATGAGAACAGCGGTGAGTTTCAGGTCTTACATTGTCAAAATTTAGGGTGTGTTTGGATCAACAAGGAAGGATGATGACGGTTTTGAGAAGTAGTTCCCTCTGTGACTACTGTTTTGTAAACATTTAATGTTACGCTTAACGTGGTAACTCAAGTATTTATGTACATTTTCAAAACAAATAAACCTCTGACAAATATTTCACTATTGTTGATGTGGCATGTCACAAGGAAGGCATTTCATTCACTTACTGGAAACTGTGGGTACTTGCTCCCTGACCATCCCCTGCCAGAGCACCTGCCTTCTCCAGCGATGGGAGGCTGCGGGAGCTAGCAGAGGAACAGGAGTGGGTGAGTTGGGTTGGCTACTGAAGAGCTGCGGTTTGACTTGGTGACTACAATGATTGGAATTTTTTTAATTGAGATTCTTTCTCCTGGGGGTGAGTTAATCTTTAATCAGTTAATACTTTAGTGCTAGTAGAAAAATCTCATTATGTAATGCAGTAAAGAGGAAGGAATTCAGAGAAACAGAAGCCTCATAATCAGCAACAACTATTTATAAAGATGTGCTCATCGCAAGTGTCTTAAAACCAAAAACACGTGGGTATTGAAAAACTATTTGTGTATGAAGTGGTAGGAAAAAGGGTCAAAAGTTACAAAGTGCTGTAAGAAGAGTGAAGGTTGCCTTAACATTTTCCTCTAGTAGAAAAATAAGTTTCCATTATCTCATCTCACACGCAGTTCTTCCTTCTACTGCCTGAGGTAGTAAGCATGCAAGGGTAAACAAAACTCCTAAGCAGAATCCAAATACTGTGCAGGTTGTGTCATCCAGTAGTAGCCAGTGTCAAAATGTGAGATTTTTTTGTTTGGTCCTTTTTATTTTTTTTTCTTATCCTTGTAAGAGTGTAGTAAAAAGTGCATGGTTGATAGAGTACAGCGAGTAAGCACAAACAGAATGCTACTTGCTTTTTGATGAGAGGTTGTTGTATGTCCAGTCTAGAATACACATGCTTCAGGTGATGGTTTGAGTTTTTGCATCAGATAGGTATCCTTTTTTGTGAAGAAAAGCACGTGTTGGACTCAGTAATAAGTAATTTAGTGTGAAAACCTAAACGGTCTGGCTTATTGGTAATGAAAAACTGCTTATGAGGCAAACATAGTAGTTCCTTCTGTCAGAAAACTGTGAACTGTTTATTAAACGTTATCGCTTTCATTCAGTTTCCTCTCCGTACTTTACAAGTTTTTATCTCATCTCTTGACTTCCTACAAGATAGGTTTTACTTTCCTCGTAGGAGAATACCTCAAGCGATGAGCAGCTCTGCCAGGGCGTCACAAAGAGCATCGTGAAGCCAGATCTGTAACTGGTATCCAGAAATTCAGAGTCAATTACACTGCTGATTACAAGCCAAAGCTGATTTTATTTTTTAACCTCTTCCTCACCCACTCCCCTTTTCTTTTTGTGGCCAACTTTTGGGAGTGGAAACTTTGAATCCCTCTAGTAGGAAAGGAACAATGGAAACGAACCAGTGTGCCATCTCCAGAAACCACCTTTTGTTAGACGATTCATAGGGTTGTGTTTCCTATGGTTTCTAATACCAGATCCTTCACTGGAAGTTCTTAAAATATGCAGAAATTGCATCGTTGGAAGGGAAACATCTCTGTAGTCTAAGTGGTGATGACCAGATTTCTGATTTCCAAAAGTTACCCAATTTTTTGCCCTTTTTTTTTTTAATTCGAGCTGGTGTAAATACAGCTTCTTGTTCATATTAGATGCTTAAAGGCTCTTCTTTTGCTTTTACCAGTGGCTAGAGAGCATGTTTACATTTGTGAAAGTTACTTTTTAAATGATTTTAAAACTTCTGATTTCTTCTAGTGTTCACCATAGCTTTCTTATATTATGGGAAAGTGAGAATACATCATCTTTAGTTCAGTTGTCTTTAAAGCCAAGTTTGAAACAGCATCTGTTGAAGAAACCTGTCAGGAAATGTTCTCATTCTTGCTCAGGGATCCCTTATTTTTTTTGCTAGTCAACATCTGTTGTTTACTGTACTAATGATGAAATGTAAAAAAACAATCAGGAGTAGAAAGAATACAAAGAAGCTCAGTGTTCGGCTTTGTGCTTCTGTTACATTCTGTGATAGTGTTGCTGAATTTTATATGCGTTTCTGCCATGGTTATTTTCATCTTTCCTGCATTTGATATTCTGTGGATAGTTTCTTGAGGGACAATGCTGACTTAAGCGAGACTCATCTGGGCATAGCAGACTGTATAGTTCATGGGGGGGACTGGGGTACCTTACTGTCAGATGGAGAGTCCACAACTGGAGTAAGTGCTATAGCAAGACACTGAGTAGCTCTCCCTCAAAAAAGAGTTGATGTGGCTGGTTTGCTACCAGTTGTATCTGAAGAAGAAACCAAATCTGAATTAAGGTGTCAGAAAATCTTGGTAGATTTGAGGGTGCTTTTGGTACTTTGAAATAGTTGCTTTAGTATTTTTGGTATTTCGAGGTTTGGTTCTGAATAGCCTTAAGATAAATATGTTAAATGACAAGTAGAGGGAGCTTCTCTAAGAGCAGCTTTGCTTTTTCTGTTTGGAATGCCAGAAAATGAAAAAGCTATGGTAAAAAGCTTGAACATGAGAATATTTTTTTTTCTTGTTATGTCCAACTACTTTGTATGACTGTTTTATTACTTGGTCATAGATGACTGGAATAATGTTCCATAAACAAATCTCAGTCTTTACAGTGAGGTGTAAGCTATCTTATGCTGCATGGCTTCATTAGAGTTTGTTGGTGAACAGATCTCTTTAGAATAAAGGTTTTTTCCCCCAGGAAGCAAATTTGAGTAAAAAGGATCAGCTATTCTTTTCAGAAGTGACAGAAGATGCTATTTAATAGTAGCCCTATTAATTATAGCTGCTCTGCACTAAATTCTAGTGAATGCTCAGGTGACTGAATTCTGTGGGATGATTTACTTGATGCATGTTTGAGTGCCTGTTACCATAGCAGCTGAGTATTATTACAAAAATGCAAAACACTAAACTTAGATTATACTTTTTGGACAGCTTTTCTAACAGCTAATGTCACAGCAATCAATAGACTTAGGCAAGTTGGCCATGAACCTTAAAAAAACAAAACAAAACAACTAAACAAAAAAAAAAAAGCAATACCTTTTTCTCTTGCATGGTGTGTCTTATTCTTGGCTACAAAGCCATTCTTGCATTTCAAATAATCCTTTTTCTATGTCATGTTCTTTAACAGACATTGGGAGTTTTGATGGTATGTATGTACAGCACATGTTTAAATACTTTGACTTTATAATTCACTGTCACACAACAGTACTTGGGTAAAAAAACAAATCCACACAGCTTTTTTAATAAGAGTCTAACTCTAGCAATGATGTGCGTGCCGTACTGTATGTGGCTCTTTCTTTGAAAAGAAACCAATGGCGTTAGAATTCTTGTTTTTCTCTGTTTTGGGTTTTTTATGCATCATCTTTCAGTTTGAGGACTCTTTGGGGTAAGTCTAATTATGCGATCTGAAACTTTGTGTGTTTTGTGTGGTGTGGTTTTTTTGGTTGTTTTGTTTTGTTCCACCCCCCCACCCCCCATGAGATAATTCAGCATTTACTTGAATATTGATAAACAAACACATGAAGAAAAGCACAGACCTACATGCTCAGGAAACTCTGAAGTGTACTCGGCACCACAAGCACCCTGTTTGCTGTTGAGCTCATCTTATGGAGCAGGTTGTGTTGATACCGAGTGGGAATCTTGGAAAATAGCAGTGCCCTGTGCTGATTTAGTACTGACTGTCATTAATGCCTTCATATGTTAACTGGAGTAGGTCAGAAGTATAGGAATCATGTCAATCTTCATTTAGGTAATGTAGACTTGATTTCTGAAAATAATAGAAGATTTATTATTTTTCAGGCAGTAAGGGTAAAAGTACTGTAACTCAAATTTAGTATGAACAGTCAGTACCAGCAGCTCATTTGAGTACCTTTGCGTAGCTCTCCCTGCTGCCACTGCAGCGTTGGGTGAGCACTCCCCCGTCCTGTTCTCCCTCAGTTTTCATGCTCTTTGCCTGTCATGGGGAGTTAGAAAAATGTTCAACTAGTAATTTTTCACCAAAAGCAGTCCTACTTTTCTTAGAGGGAAGTGACATAAATACTTGATAACTTTTTTGCACAATTTAATCTAGGCGAAACTTGTTTACTGTTAAGAAAATCAGTTGTTAATTCCTTTGCCTAAAGGTTACCCTTGAGGCTGTTGCCTGATCCTAAGACTGTACTTATGCAATGCCTAGTTCTCATGCTTGGATGATAACCAGTTTATTTTGTTTGCTGATCCATCAGGTGAAACTTGCTGTATTTAAACAAGTATATTTTCCCTACTTAATGCATAACTATGTGGGAAAGTGTACTTTTAATACTTTTCTTAGACTTCTCTACTAGTTTGTTTCAACTACAGAGAAAGATAAACTGATAAGTGTGACAAGCAAAGCTTGGGGGGGGGGGGACACGGACAAAAAATGCTTGTATTTGAATGTACTAAAGAAGATGGAGATGTCTTAGGAAACCTGGGCCTCTACTGAGACTTTGCTACAAACAATAATTTTAGAGGCTAGACCTGAAGACATGAATTAATAGATTTTGAGTGAGTTAGATGCTTAATAGGCAGTTGTAACTCGAACAGAATGGTCCTGACTCTGATGGCTTCTGTGTGGGGATGGCAAGCTCCATGTTAAATTTATGTTGGGTTTTTACATTTAAATGTCTAAGCAGGAATTACTACTACTCCTCTGGATTTTTTTTTTGTGCATAATGGTGGCAGAAATCTGTATAATAAAACTAAATATACTGTGATCCTTCAAATAATTAGTGTACCTTGCTTGCAACTGAAGTTAAAAATACTCAGAGTGCTGTTGATTTGTACTCCTGTTTGAAGTTCCCCGTGTCCCTGATGGAGCTTTAAGAGATGTGAAGTATGTCTTTTCTTTGACCAGATTCTTACTGAAATATCTTCTCAAACTCTTTATTTTAGTAGGTCCTAAACACTGTTTCTTTTCCTAGAGGAATAAAATGTTTTTTCTACTAAACTGTGAGATTTCTGTTTGTGGTTTTTATTTTTTTTTTCTTTGCAATGTATCAGCATAACCTGGACAAGGACATAGTTGTGGGGAAACTGGAACCTTTCTAATAGCATTTACATTTGGTGTTTAACTTGCATGTAGCAGGAAAAAAAATTCAAGTTCTTTGTCAGGTTTTCAAATCCCTAAAGTGCTGAATAGTCTATTTCTACAAAAATAAATATATGAAATGAATTTGTGTGACTTGTAGTTTAAAAATGTTCTTGCATTCCATTGTTAACAATTGTAATAATACCACTTTCTCAAGTTTCAGTGTTTTTTAAGTAGTACAACGGACTATCATGGTTTGGCATGAACTGCTAAGTTAAGTATTGCTGGCTTGCACATTCCTGTTGGTTATATTGTAATCTTTACCTCCATTGGAAAATATGTCCTATTTTGAGTGCTTATTTCAGGCTTCTGGCTTTATGCCTGTCAAACAATGAAACATGCTAGTTTTTTTTAATTTCAGACCTCTGTATTGAAGAACTACTAGCTTTTTAAATTTTTTTTACAGTAATATCCCTTACTGTGAAGACTCAGTAGTGACTTTCATGAACTTCGAGCTTAAAAACTAAAATGACTACACGTGAGTTGGAGTTCAGATAGCTTATCAATTGTGTGTACTACTTGTAGCTGAAGGAATGAATACTTGATTGAAGGATTTCTTCTTTAAGATGCTACCTGTTAATCAGTGGTAGTTTTAAAAATAATTTTGACTTAAGCAGCTAAAAATATTCCTTGAATATACCTGCAACTTTTGTTCAAAATCTATTTTTGTTTATGACTAGGCTTTCTTGTCTCTGGTTCAGATCAGTATGATTGTATTGCATGGGGCAATGTAACTCTTCATGTTTCGGTGACTTTTATAGCTGATTTATGTAAAAATGTCTACAGTGATATCTTCTTTACTGGAATAGGAATGCATAATTTTCAAAAAAATCGTTTCCTGTTAAAGGTTCATTGATGTTGTGAGGGAACGCTCATGAGTGATAGCAACCCTCTGCCAGGTCACTGTATGTGTGGAGCTATTGGAGTAACTGTAATCCTCATAGAAAACACAGGGCTGTATCCTTTCTGCTGTTATCTTTCTAGCTAATGGAGTCTAGAGAATCTGGGTATTCAACAGGTTCTCTCATTTGTATGTAAAAGTGTAGTTTTCGGATACTGTGGGGGGAAACTCTTGATGTCTATGCAAGAAAAGATGGGTGTGATGGATAGGGGGTTGAAAACAAATACAGAACAGAGGTAACACTAGGTGCCTGAATGGGTAAGTCACTTGCCTAGTAGCATAACTATGTTTATTTTTGCTGCTGCAAATCAGATTTCATGAAAAGAGGTTGATGGGCATGTAGCAACATTGGTCTGTCCTAGTCGTTGTCCTGGCTGTGTAGCTCTAGTGTAGTAGAAACCAGGGCATAGAAATCAGGAAGACATGCGATAGGCATGTGCCTGCAGGACAGTTACAGAAGCTCTCATATCTTTTCTGGGAAATCCGCATGAGCGGGTACCTCCCTGAAGTGCCTGATGCTAATGCAGGCAGCATGGATATCAGACAGGTGGAACTAGAGGTCTACATGCAGTTGCAGGACTATGATCTCACCGAGGTTGGAGGCGTGTGGTGGGCTAGCTCTTGGGACTGGAGTCCTTCAATAACTGGATACAGGCTTTCTAGGATGGACACGTGGGGGTGCTGAGGAGGAGGTGGTGTCCTTTTATGTGAGAGAGCAGCGGGGTTGCATGGAGCTCTGCCTTGGGGCAGACGACGAGCCAGTTGAGAGTGCATGGGTCAGGATTATTGGGTAGACCAATCTGGGTGGTGTTATGGGTATCTGCTACAGACCATCTGATTAGGGAGAAGCAGCAGATGAGGCCTTCTTCAAACAACTGGAAGAAGCCTCATGTTTGCAAGCCTCGGTCCCCATGGAGGACTTTAACCATCCTGCTTGCTGCTGGAGGAACAGCGCAGCAGGGCACAACCAATGTGGGAGGCTTCTGGAGTACATTCATGACAACTTCCAAACATAGGTGATCAAGGAGGTGACAACAGCAGGTGCTCTGCTGGACTTTGTACTTGCAAGCAAGGAAAAACTGGTCAGGGATGTGAAGATGGAGGGCAGCCATTCAGAGGGACCTCAACAGGTTGGAAAAATCGGCCAACAGAAATGTCATGAAGTTCAACAAAAGGAAGCGTGAAGTTCTGCACCAGCGGAGGAATTACCCCATATATCATCACAGGTTTGCACCTGACAGGCTGGAGAGCAGCATCCCAGAAAAGGACTGGGGGTCCTGATGGACAATCTGATCATGAGCAAGCCCGCAGTGTGGCGTTGTGACAAAGAAGCCCAACAGCATTCTGGGCTGCGTGAGAAAGAGCTTTGCCAGCAGGTTGAGGGTGGTGATCCTTGCTTGCTACTCAGCCCTGGTGAGACACATCAGGAGTGCTGTGTCCAGACCTGGGTTCCCCAGTACAAGAGAGACATGGGTGTACTGGAACAAGTCCAGCAAAGGGCCACAAAGCTATTGAGAGACTGGAACATCTGACATAGGAGGAGAGGCTGAGACATCTGGGACTGTTTAGCTTTAATCTTGAGAAAAGAAGGCACAGGGAAGATCTTCTTAATTTTGTGTATGTGTGTCAGGGTGTATAAGCAGACGGAGCCAGACTCTTCTCAGTGGTGCCTAATGGCAGGAGAAGAGGCAAAATTTCATTTTATGACTCTTCTTTTTCCGAAAAGGAAGCAATCCATAAAATCTGGAGACTTGTCAGTTTTGCAGTGTTCAGTGCTGAAGTGAGATCACTAATGTCCCTCATTTGGAGAGCAAAGGAATCGAAGGATTCTTAACTACAAAGCTTAACATTAATTTTACATTTTCAATTGTTGAGTTAAAATACTAAATCTAATATTGGACTGTAATATTAAAGCATAATATTTATTAATATTATGTATTGAATAAGACTATAAATACACTTTTTTTTTGGTAAATGCTTGATCAGATACCAGTATTAAAAATGGCACTTTGCAGCCTGAACTGTATTCCAGAGTTGATGAAATTGTGACTGAGTGTAGGGGTCAATCTGCCTTCCCCAGGGCAGCAAGAAACGTCTGCTGGGAAAAAAATGGTCTGTACATCCTATCTTTAAAAGTCCTGGTAGGATTTAGATAACTTTTTTTTTAAACTTAAGATTTCTTATGCCTGATTATTGATGCTTTTTAGTGTCATGTTAGTGAAACTTAGCTTTTGACTGCTCCATCAGCATTTTATGTAGGTTGCCTTTGTGTTTTTAAGCTGTGATTCTCTTAAAAGTATTAGTGATTTTCTACCTGTTCAAAATTTTTATTCTTGTTCTATTTGTTTATTGTGGTTACTGCTGTTTTTTAGACACTGCTTTATAATTTCTGGTGGCTCCTAAGTATAAGCTAATTATCATCTTGCAAGTCAGTGTTTACCGTTTTATAGCGTTTCCCCAAAACCCCAGATATAGTATGATGCTGTTTCACAGGCCAGTTGCTGATCGCTGGCCTCTGCCTGGGAACTGTTGTCTCACGATGAAGAGTGAAAATCAAAATGTTGGGGCAGCTGACTTCTTCCTCCTTATAACCACTTTTCATTTTTATTTTGACCCTTGTATCATCTCTCGTGCCAATGCTGTATCCTGTCTTATTTCCTTAAATATTTACATATTGACATAAAAATACGGAAATATTTTGGATAGTCTGTGTTAGGTGTTGATGTAGCCAGGGCTTTAAATAAGCAGAACTGAGAACAAGTGACAATGCCCAGCCCATTTCATGTTTCATTTGCCCGCACCGATCTGAACGATGCAGTCACGGGTTCGGTATGTGAGACGACACGTGGTGACCCCGCTGTGTGGCTGGCAGCAGCGTGCATGCACACGGTATTCAAGTACGTACCCTAGGTCTGTTGTGTGCAAGGGCTGGGTCCGGCTAACGTGGGCTCAGCTGCAGCCCGTGCCTGGGGAGGGTGCTGGTGCCTGAGACCCCACGGCCCCTGGGAAGCTGGCGGCTGGGACAGGCGGCTGCTGCCAAGGGAGTTCTCAGTAGGCACCTTCTTTTAGCCTGTCGTCGTCCACTCGAGGGTTGCATGGGTGCTGTGTTTGGGTGCAGGTTACAGTCTTGCCAGGGGTGATCTGGCCCCTGGGAGCATGACTGGAGGGTCCCTGGTGGGAAGGGGACCTGCAGCCTGGCCGGGCGAATTGTGACACAGGTCTCCTGTGGCAACGCACTGAGCGCTGCTGCTTTGCTGCCTTGAAACAGCTTTTAAAATCACCATCAGGCAAAGATATAACCAGTTACCTTCTGCGTGCTGCTTTAGTGCTTGAGCTTAAATTGAGGCATCAGGGTTCACTTACAGGAACTGGATAAACTAACTGGAGGTTCAGTGGCCAAGCAGTGGGAGCTGGCTGTAGGTTGGAGTGGCCTCGCTGGTTCAAATGGTGTAGTTCATGGACTCCATGCTATGGCTTACACTGTGTCCTACTGAGTTTTCTGTTCTTACTGATGGCACGTTAGCAAGTTTTGAAAACAAGACTTCCTAATGCATCTTAGACTGGAGCACAGTCATGTTTTCTCTGTCGCTTGGCTTCTGTTGTGTAAACGACAGAAAAACTTGTTGCTCAATGTACCCTTCCTGGAAGTCTCTTCCTTGCACACGTGAGTGAGAACAAACAGGAGATAACTTGTTCTTTAGGCTTCTTTTCTTTCAAGGGTAAAGGGTTTTTGAAAAATATTTATAAATGTATCGCTTGTGATGAGAAAGACAGACAGTAATAGATGTTGCACGAGATTTCCAGTCATTCTGACTACCTCCCAAATGGCCAGCTGCCAGCAGCTGTGTCTTTTGAATTTGGCATCTTGAGATCAACAGTTTTATAAATGCTGTGGAATAAAGCTACTATTTTTAATGCTTAGTGTTTTGGTTTTTTTCTTTTTTTTTTTTTTAAAGTTGCCCGGGTTGATATCCCCTAGAACTTTAAAGATCAGGTTTTGACCCATTTTACTAGAGGCTAAGGATTATTGGAGCACACTGTGGTCACTTGGGAGGTCACTTACCAGGACACAGACAATCTGTGACCAGCTGAAGATTTTTTGAAGACGTAGTTAGCACCTGATAAGCGATATGTGTGTATGTAGTTAAATGTTTTAGCCGTTACGCCATCTCTAGAGAGGTACAAATGCAACCTGATAGAAATGTTACTGGACTAGAAGCAATATTCTCCATTGATCTGCCTTGAGTCCTCAACTGAATCGCTTTTCTTTCCCCAGTCTGGTTTGACTGTTGAGCGTTTTCCCAGAGGTAGGAAGCTGGTC
Source organism: Balaeniceps rex (assembly GCA_013401315.1). NCBI lineage: Eukaryota > Metazoa > Chordata > Aves > Pelecaniformes > Balaenicipitidae > Balaeniceps > Balaeniceps rex. The sequence goes on along the minus strand of VYZW01007413.1, from coordinate 41,280 downwards.
AGTGCGGTGCCAGCCACAATGTGGCCTCAAATTCCCTTTTCCCATGTAATTCCAGCACTCGCCTGGTGTGTAAGGGTTGCAATAAACCTTGTGAAAAATACTCCTTATATAGAAAACTTGATAAAATTGTATGGAGATGCTTTCTCTCAAATATTAATTTAAGAAAATAGTGACTCCCCATTCCTCTTTTGGGTTTTTGCCTGTTGGGAACATGTGTAGATGCAAGTGAAGCATGAGCCGTCCATTTTCCATTTGCTAAACTTCTGTGCAGGCCAGGCCTGGGAACCTTTGAGGAATCTTGGTTCCATTTTCTGCTAAAACTGCGTGATACGAATTAGGTCTGTAAGAATTGTTTTTGAGGAAAAATAAGCAGTGATCTTTGTGCTTATACAGTTATTGTGAGGCTTGCAATATGTAGGTGCTGAAGAATTTCTTTGTAATACTGTGGCTTTTACAGGTACTTTTCCCCCCTTCTCCCACAGAAAGGTTATTCCGATTCTCCCCCTCTGTGGGCCTGCCCAACATTTTTTTTAAGGTCTTTCAGTCCTTCTCTAAAGCTTTTTAACTTGCAATGGTAACTTCTATTTGTAAGAGTTATAAAGCCACAGGATGTTTTTGTTCTAGGTGGTAGAATATTACAGAGCTTTTGAAAGCAAAAATTATAAATAAAAATGAGTGCTAAGGAAAGAAAAATGAAACCTCATTCCAGATCATTCAAGTGAAATAAGTATGTAATTTGGATATGGATATAAAAAAAGGATTGGGCTGTGTTATTTCTCACTTGCTTGGTACAAAGTATCTGTAAAAGCTAGATTCATTGACCAAACTACCAATGAGATGACTAGCAGAACAAAACCAAAATGCTGTTCTGCTGCTTGTGGAACAGGTCAGATCATGGGCTTAGTTTAATTAAACTTCACTCTTGGAAAGGAATTACGCTATATTTCCTTGTGAGGAAAACTTGCACCATTTTTATAATGAAGTTCAGCTAAATAGTTTGCCGATTTTCAGATGTGTTGTACTACATTCAGCCAAATAAATCTGTCCTGAAAGAAACAATGTTAATATATATTGGAGGTAGAAATTGGTAATACCAATGATTTATTTTAATTTAAAAAAAAAGTGCCGTTTCAGTCCTTTTGAACATATGATACACATATGTGATTTTTTTCTTAATGTAATATGCACATACACAAACTGTCTGTTATATGAGCTACTTGTGCTATTAGTATCCTGCTATATAAAGTTTAAAAATTTTTAATTGTATTGATAGTCTAAAGTTTCATTGTGAGGTTACCAGATATTCCAAAGTTTTAAATATATTTTCACCACTTCCTTTTTGTTTATAAAATATTTTTCTAATTCTACTTACAGGTGATGATACTTTTTTCCATTTTAAGCATAGTCTGGTTTTAGGAATCTGTATTGCCCCTCTGAATTAGTGGTTTAAACTAACCTTTAAATTTGCCTTTTTCCCTATTGCCAATAACTTTGTGTGAATGGAGGGCTTTGATTATATCTTATTTTTATTGGCTCTGTTCTGTTCAGACTGTGCCTGCAATAAATTTATGGCAGTTGAATATATGAGATCGGTAACTTAAGACTAAGCATATCCGTAATTCCAAAATAAATATTAGGTCAATTAAGTGATGCAGTAAAGCATTTTTATGTTACGGAAAGCTTTAGCAGATTGATGTCTTCTGAAGATACTCCCTATGACCTTTATGGTAAGATAATTGAATTGCTTGAGGGAATATAAACTGGGATTCAGTGAACTGTTTGCAGTGTAATTAAACCAGAAGCTAAGTTGTAAGGTGGTTCCTTTGCAGAACATTACACTGCGCTACGAAAGCCATGATGAGTAAAAGGTTAATCATCTGATGAAAAAAAAAATCTGTGTTTAAAGTCGTGTGTGTGTGTAATACATATATTTAAATAACAAATGTGTATTTGTATGTAATTCAAATGAAGGATACATGTGCATGTTGTCCTTACTGTGACATGGAAATACTTCTTTTCATTGTGATCTACTTCAAAGAATATAAGACTTGATCTCACTTTTTCTGTATGTGTGAGTGCATGCATCCATGGGTGAGAAGTGCTATAGAATGGTGAAATATTAAATTACGTTAAATGGCCTTTGTTTATATGCAGTTAGAGCAGTTAAAATAGCATTGATTTAAAGAGTCTGGATATGGAATACTTTTTAAAAAAATATTGTTTTATATAGTGGAAAAGAATCTGGGTACTTTTTTTTCTTTAGTAAAACAAACATAAGTGCTGTTTTTCCTTAGTAAATTTACTTCTGGAGTGTGTGTAAAATAGCGGATAAGAGAGAATCTGTTTCTAATCTATTCCATGTGCAGAAACAGTGAATAAATTTGATCAAATCTTTAGTCCTTTATAAGCAATTCCTTCTTGAAATATGAACATATCCTGCAGAATTTTCTTTTCTCCCTCTGTGTGGAAGACATTACCGTCATTAGAGTCCAGAATACATGGATTCTCAATATGTGTGAAATTTTTTGATGCACTAAACAATTGAACATGTAAGGATGTTTTCTGGGTTGCTTAGCAGCAGTCAGGTTTTTTACTTTAAGTGGCCTTCACTGACATCTTTAGATTGTTCAGAGATTTGGCAGAAATAAAAAAGTCATCCCAGTCTTTGAAACACGAGGAATCATTTAAGCTGTGAAAAAAGTAGGGTCGGCTTATTGTAAAGCTTTGTTCATATTTAAACATTTACAAAACTTTATATTCTGTGTTCTTGTAAATGTTTGGGAGAAGTGAGTGCTAGAAGAGTATTTTGTTGGATGTTAAGTATAGTTTCAGTGACTTACCACCTGAAAGATGCAAACTTTGATTACAGATCAATTATATCCAAATTAAGGTTTTTTTAAATTGCTGTATATCTAGTTGGAATATATTTTCTGTATTTATATATAGGGCTGAGTATTGTTAGTGGTGTTTTGAGTTCAGAATATAATTCAAACCAACTAAAGTGTAAAATATTAAATATACTTTTTTTTGTTTTCCTTATGGGATATCAAATGCATATTTACAAGAATCTTTTAATTGGGTGGGTCTCCTGTATCACTATAGAGCTGGTGCTGGCATTCTTCCACTCTGGCTTGAATAGCCAGCAGAGAGCTTGGGACTGGTTTTAATACGTGTTAAAGGGTTACATGCTGTCAGCTTCCTTCTGCAGCTCCCCACTGGCTTAGGATGCTTTTGGTGCCCCTTTTCCCTGCTACCTTCTTTCTATGTTGCACAAGTTAAAGGAGCGTTCATCCTCCAAGGGGAGTAGTGGCTTGTGTCTAGCGGGAGCGTGCTGCTGGACCGAGTAAGGCGTGGGAGAAGCGAGTGGCTGAGTTAAAGGAAAGACTTACATAGCTGCCCGTGCAGGTTAGCCAGACCAGAGTTTTAGTAGAAGGGTGTAAAGGCCAAGTTTTTCAGACGAATAGGAAATACTTTTAAAGTGGGAAATCTTGGGACCCGAGAGGCGAACGGAGACGTGACTAAGAGGATTATAAAAGTCCAGTAGCTTTGGACGTGCACAGGAAAGATCTCCCCGTACGTCACGCGGCGGCCAGACGTGCTGCTCAGAGAGGAGCTGCTCTCAGTGCTTCTCTTCAGCTCTCTTTCTGTTCGTACTGTTTTATGAGAGGAGAGGAGGAGGAACCACTCACCAGGTCTGTTCTGCCTCCTTCCAGCAGTGTGATGAATCTGATCAATTGGAGCACATTTGGGATTTTTGCAGCTGGTACACAGACTTGGGGCTGTTGTTGCTTCGTGCAAGTGAGAGCAGGCTAAGGGCAAGCATGGGGAGCTGCGAGCCTGCAGGGGCCAGATGAACATTCAACTTTCTTCCCTCCTCTCCTAACCTGCCCTTTCACAGGGAGTAGCGCTTTGGTGAACACTTACATTTTAGCGTAGGCTTTGGTGTAAATACTTTCCTACTTACCTACCCAGGCTTGCCACTTTTCCATGTGATGTGTTGAGTAGGGAGACCTAGTGTGTATGTCAGAAGAGAGCTACTCCACTTGATCAGATCTGCTTTACTGGAATGGAGGCAGTGGTAAAACAGTTGGGACTAGTGCATTTCCTATTTGCAGTAGTAAAGCAAATTCAGATGCCTCAGTGCGTACTGACTTCCATATTAAAGATTTAAACTGGCGGACCATGATGTAGAGCTGCTGGCTGTGCGTCAGTCATCATTGGTTTGCATCATTCTACTCCAGAGAGAAAAGCAACAACCATAAAATAAATTTTGTAATCTTCTAGATAACGCTAGAGACTTTAAGATTATAGCTTTGAGTACAGCTGAGTATTCACTTTGTAAGGTATTGGTATTGTGCTCTTTTACTGATCATCTTAATATCTTGCGAATTATTTACAAATAATTTAAAGAATATACATATTTTTAAGGTAGATCAATTTTACCTGGTAGTGTGATGGTAATGGTAAACTTACAGACAGAGCTTTTTACTCTGAAACACTTAAAGTCCTTAGTATTTAGCATTATGTTGTAATTTATCCTTTCATACATCATTTTAATAATCAAAGGAATATGAATGCATTTTTAACAATGTCTAAGTAATTTCATATCCTGCAAAGGAGTTTAACATCAGCAAAAGTTAAAACATTTCAGTCTCTTCTAATTACAGAATAGAAAAATCTTTCATTGTGGTCTCTTGTAATTCCCAAGTGATGTAGTCTTCTCAAACATTCTGCTCTTGGGCTGTGTCTCTTTACTTCAGGTTCAGAAATGCAGAGGCAATTTATCTTAAGTAGTTCATGAGTTAAACTTCATTGAATTTAAAGGGATAGTGTTCCAGTGTTTTTTGAGGACAGAAGAAGAGACAAAGAGGCTTGTTTAGGAGGAAGGCACCTTTTAGGCAGATTATTATGTAACTTTTAACTCAGTTTTTTTTTAACATGCTGTAATGACTCTAGTACTATTCTCCTGTAAGTGGCAGTTGCTGCCCCAGATGGACTGCAGGTCCAAACTAGTATGTTACCAGCTTCTTTTGCTGAAATACAGACTGTTTTGTGACTTTCTGGCGCGAACTAGTTAATCACTGCAAAGTAGAGGTTGGCAGCTGACTGAGCATCCACACTGAATATGTTAGGGATTGGTGCTTGAGCTAGCTCCCTGATGCTATTTCTCTAGCAATGTAAGAGTAGTTTCCTTTTCTGGAGAAACTTCTCTAACCTGTGATCCAGTGGGCTCATGCAGACACAATTAGACCTGGTCAACATGTCACTGTGACAGCTTAGGCAACAGAAGCCAATCTGTTTTTTTTCTAAAACAAAATTTTTCTTCTGACACCTTAAATTTGGTGATTATTTTTCAGCAAGTTACAGAAAAGATTTGTACCAACTTCTGCAAATTGGTTTTGCCAAGGTGGGTTCATAGTAGCCAAGCTGTCTCATGATTTCAGGGTAGCAACTTAGAGCTGAAAAGTATTTTATGGTTAAAGCCAGTTGAGCTGTAACAGGCAACCTGAATTAACCAGAATCAAAATAAAAAAAAAAAATGCAAACAGGAAATGTTGCTTTTTTTGGCAGTCTTAATAATAATGGCTTATGAACTCTAGAAATGGAGTAGATCATCCAAACTTTCAACTCTGTTAATTCTGGATTTTTTTTTTTTCTTATGCACGATTGAGATTTGCAGAGACTTTCAGAATCTTGTGAGCTTTTCTGACTTTTATTCTGGCCATTACAATGTTATTTCCTCTATGTCAAGACAGCTTTGGGAGCTTTGCTTTGTCTAGGGAAAAAGAATAATTTATAAACTTACATACTTGTCCTTGCAGAACAATCTACTAGTCTCCATAAAAATTAGTTAGTCTTAACTATATGCACTGCCTCATTGTTTTTAGTAATGTGCCAAAAAAAGCAAAAAATAGCCAAATTCTGGTTTAAAGGGACAGCTGAAACAGTTGAAATAGCCCTGGTAAAACCAGCATGAAGGAAGAAACTTAAAAGCATAAATTAAGTGATAAAGTAATTGTTTGCACAGTAGAAAACACAGTACTGTCATGTTTATCTCAAGAACAGGCAGTAGATGAAATTCTTTTTCTCAGATAATGGAACTGGATGAAGTGTGAAGATTGGAGCCGCATCTGATGCGTCGTACTCGTGCTGTTGCATGCAGTTGATGGTTACGCTTTTGTAATATCTTGAGCTCAAGAATAAGTAGTACTGATGGTAAATATTGTCTTTAGAATGTGGCCAAATAAAGTGTGTGTATTGTTTATAATTTTTTTTGTTAGAATACCTGGGTGTCACTATTAGGAGATGATATTCTGAATTTTGGGTTTGCATTTCTGTGAATATGTGGACTTAATGTTTTTTTCAACTGTAAAAATAGACTTGATATAAAATCACTCAGAGTCTCTGCTAACTGAGAAACTGGGAAAATTCCTACAGATTAATTGCAACTCTAGGAAGACCCAGTTAAATAAAGTCAATAGTAGGAGGCTTTGCTTGATACTTATCATATGTGGGTAGGGCTGTGTTTGCCATTTTTCTGGAGTAGGCATAATGTAGTTGTATGCTTCTTATTCTAAGTGGACACTTCCACTTTAGGGAGGATTTTTCTGAACTTAAAATGCTCATTTTTTTCTGGTGTCCATTGCATCTGCAGTGTGACAGCAGAGCTGAGCATCTGCTCTGCTGCTAGAGTTCTCTCTGTGGTGACTTGTCCTTATCCTTTCTCAATGCCTTTGTGGTTTAAGGTTGCTGAATGAGGGCTCCTTTAAGATTTCAAGAGCTAGTTCTTATGCAAATACCTCATGTCTGGAAGTGGAAGTTTCCAGTACGGTACACGTGCAAGAAAGCTTTACTAGTATAACTTAAAGTATTATTAACCTTCTTCCTCTTCAAGTGCAGTCTTCTGCAGCCTTGAGATACTGTTTACTCTGCTTAAAGACTCATGGAACATGAACTTTCCAAACATTCAACAGAAGAACTAGAGCAGCAATTCCTCATTTTTCCCTTTCTGCTTAGTTTTAAAACTAATCCATTTTAAATGCACGAAGAATGTACTTTTTCTGTAAGCTGGTTTGCACTGCGCAAAGCTATAGTTCATGTTGTGGAACATCTTGAAGTCTATATTATTGTAATGGAAGAGGAATGTTAGGAATCTTTTGTGGACAATTTTTTGCCACAGAGCTTTCTGTATCCTTGCTTTGGATGGCAAAGAGAAAAGGCTGTAATTGCTTGTTTAATTTTTCTGTTCCTTAGTAGTAGGCATTTTCTGATGCAAGGGCTCTATAATCTATCCTCTCCTTCCTGTCTTAGGAAAAAAAGATAATAAAAATTGTGGGGTTGGCAATTTTAGGTAAGATACATATCCTTAAATTTCCTGTTTTCAGCTGGTGGCACACCCCTGCTTTTTGGTGGTTTTTTTTTGTTTTGTTTTTGTTTGTTTGTTTTGTTTTTGTTTTTTTTTCCTCCTGGATGACTTAGTGGCATTATTCGGCATTACTTTAGACTTTTCATAGTTCTTGCAAACCTGTGAGAATACTGACCTGGCTTTCTCTGTCCTGAGTGGCTGTGCATGAATAAGAAGGCTGAAGCAGAGGTGAAGGGCTCAATATATTGAGAACAGCACATCATTTAGGAGGGTGGTCAGTGGAGTGTTTTTTCTTGAATTATAGGAGGAAGAAGCGTTAGAGGGTAAAGTTAACTTGCAGAACTTCCCAGAAGTATGATCTGCCCAACATGTGAAAGACTTCTTTTGTGAGGGCTTGATAAAGCCTAGAGGAAGTAATGGAGGACTTCAAAAATTTCAGATTTTTCTGTGATTGTGATACTTGCCTGTATGCATTGCAGTTTGGTGTTGAAAAATCATGTGGCTTAAAATAGTCATCAGAAAGAAAGTGAGACTGAGTTATAGTGTGTCTACCTTTTAGGTAAACTGTATACTTTTTAATGGGGTTTTTATATTCCTGCTATTCATTGTTTATCATTTTCTTGTATAACTTTCTTAATACAGTCTTGGATGGAGAACGAAAACCTGAAGCAATTTTCTCCAGTATTTATTAATTGGATCTGATGAGGAACTAGAGCAAGGCATGGTTGTGTGTTTGTTTTGGTGGTGTGGTTTTTTTGTTTTTTTTTTTGAAATCAACTACTAACTGGTGTTTAGGGGAGACAGTAGCCAAATAGGAGCACATAAGGAGTATTGACCAATCTGTACTCCAAGATGGTGGTTGTGGTTGTTTTTCACTGAAGTACAAAACTGAGAATCCCCTTGGCTGTCAAGTGGCAAAGGTGCCATTGTATTTTTACTCTCCAGAAAAGCTGAGTACTGAAGGTTGGGCTTATCGTTAATTCTGTTGATCATAAAATGCCGATATTGTTCCTTTTTGGCTGAAGATACTACTGATGGCTATTGCAAACAAGCATATAGTCATTTTTTTATTGGTGGGTAACTTGTCTCCTTCACAGGAGCCTGACCCCAGTACATGCTTATGTCTGGGAATGCTGACTTTGAGCTACTTTACCCAGCTCTCAAGTGGACTGTATTTCTTTAGGAAGGATTGCAGTTCAAAGACCCTTGCCTGTTTGAAACAAAACTGTTGTTGAATTAGAAATTATGCATTCATACAGTGTTCTTGTTTTCCCACATATCAACTACAGATATGATTATTGCAAATTAAAAATAATTTATTTGTATAATTGAATTGAAAATAATTTGTATGTATATGCTCACTTGTGTTTTACATTGTATAAATCAAGCGCAGGTAGGTAGATTCTCAGGAGCAAATGTGGCTCCATAAATAAAGGAGTCCTTTTTCTCATATTACATATCTTTGTCATTCCTAGCTAGAATTATTCTTAAGAACAATCTCTTTTAGTGTTCCCTGATTATGGCTGTTTGCTGTGCATCTTTTGGATAATATGTTTCCTTTTGCCAGGCTTACTTGATATTTAAGTCGATGTTTTAGGCTAGTTATTTCTTGACCTGTTATTTTTAAAATAACTTTATCAATGCTTATGTACCTGTCAAATAAAAGCATGCTTTCCTGTAGTTAAGTCTAACATTTTCTTCTGCCATAGCAATCTAATCTTTACATGTTCTTGGGTAACACTTTGTTAACATTTTTTGTCCAGCTACTGGCTGTAGTTTTGGTCTTATTCAATGTCAAGTCCTCAGAGTGACATTATGCTCCTTGATTATAAAATATATCTTAAAAAAATCAGGCTTTTCTACTATGTCAGCT
>VYZW01007413.1:5246-24437 GCA_013401315.1 Balaeniceps rex | reverse complement strand
ATCTAGTTGATGATGTCCCTGCTCACTGCAGGGGGGTTGGACTAGATGACCTCTAAAGGTCCTTTCCAACCCAAAGCATTCTATGATTCTATGATTGCTGTGTTTTTGTGCTGATACATAATTTGGATTCCTTGCCTAGCTAATGTATGGGAAAATGGGTGACAAATTAGTGCATACTTTTTGTTGTGGTGATACATAGCTCTAAATTTGATGTGTGGGTAAGTTTCTCATTTCCTCTACCTCCACCCTTCGGGAAGATCCATCCCACTCTCTCTTTACACAACTACTTTGCAACTTCCACATTGATGTTATTTGCTCTATATTTTGCAATGCACAGAACTAATTATTCTCGAGTGAAACAGATGAACTTGTTTTATTCAAATGTTATCTAGATTATGGTGATACCTAAGAATAAGCCAAACTAGGATGATTTTTTTCTGTCTTTAAAGCTGTGAACACTATGAACTGACATGTACAATGCATTGCTGTAAGTTGGGTTACATGTTAAAATGTGATTTTTACCTTCTGTATTAAAGTATGAAGTTTTGTATTTTCTCCATTTTTTAAAATTAACTAAATATTTCAATGCCTTGCCCCAATGCTTATGCATGTACTTATTTAAATTTGTTAATATCTTATGCTTTTCTTGGCTTTTTAAAGTTTTTGTCCTTTGTTACTTCTTTGCTATTTTATACTAGTCTATAGCCCAGTTATGCTTTTCATGAAGTATCTAAGTGGGTTTACATTTTTCTGCATGTAAACTTAGACTTCTGTTTTTTTCATTCAGGAGAAGTAAAAGATACAAAAAGTATCCGATTTACTTTTACCAAATACTCAAAGCAACAGTTGATATCAAGTGGTCACTGCTTTAGTAGTAGTGTCAGTAGTGTAACACCTTATAAATTGAAATTAGAAGAGTGACTCTCAATCTTACCCTGAACTGGAAATCAGTTATTCTAAATTTAGCAGCCCTCTTCTAGAATTCCTCTAGTCATATGCCTTACATCCTAGAACTAGAATATACTAAAAATACGACTGAATTGGATTTGATTAATACTTGAAATATCGATGAAGGCATTTTACACTTCTGTATGAAATGGAATTTTATAGGCTTGTTTTATATATATATTTGACAATTAATAGAACTTATTTTCATGATGCCAATTACATGTAGTACAATAGGTACTGAATGCTTGACCTGAGTACTAAATACTTTGTAAGGAGACTGGGGATGTGAAGCAAAAAGAATAAAAGGGTCTGTGAATGGTGTCTGGGAAAGAATTTACATCTGAGGTGACCCATCTGTTTTCAAACTGATTAACACAAAATAGAAAAAAGCAGACATTCAGAATGCTCAGGTTAAGGGAAAAAATGATGCCAAACAGCGTGGATGTGTGGATTTGTGAGTGTGGTCTTTTTCATATGAGGCGTTAGCAGCCGTGTAGATGTGCAGAAACAGGAGCTCAGATGCCTAGAATAGGATTCGTAACATGTATCCTTTAAAAACTCTGAGTCTGTTGGGTTTTTATTCCGATAGAGACAGAAATGAGAAGAAAGTGGGTTTTGGACAGAAAAAGGGAACTGTGTTTGTGTTTTGTTCTCTAGATATTCCAATTGCATCTTGGAAGCTGGAGAGCGTGGGGTGGGTTGGTTTTTAGAAAAGGAAGAGACCTCTTCATTCCAAATAACGTTTTTTGTCCTTGTCTATACGTATTTGCAGAATCTCGTTCAGCATAATGGTTTCAGCTACTCACAGTGTCTCGTTACTGTTAGAAAAGGCTTTTTTTTCCTTGTAGCTCAGTATGTAACCTACATTGCAACAGACTTAAACTGGTTTCCTGTGTAAAGCTTTGTCTTTGACTTAATCTTGGCCTCTCTCCTGTAACTCCACATCTGTGAATGACTCATAACAAGCAGGGCCATCAGAAAAATACTGTGTACATTTTTTATCCAAATCTGTAGGGTTTTTGTTTAATTTTTTTACAGCCTTGCTACATTCTTCCCTCCCATGTAATGAATCATACGGTATCTGTACGCATACCTGACAAGAAAAGTGGTTGTGCATTGAGAGAAAGTTCAATGCTAAACAAATAGAAAGAATATCCCCAGCCATCAATCTGCTGAGAGCAGAGCTTTTGTATTTGGCAGTTATCCTCTGTCAGCCCCTGCGGCACTTATTATGATTTTCTTTCCACCTGTAAACAGCAAGTTCTGTTAAATGGATACTCTGGCTTGGGGGCAGAGTTGGATCTGTTGGGCTCTGGCAGCAAGAGAGGTTCTGCCTCCTGAGGCACTCAAGGGCTTTTTTTTGAGCCCTCACAGCATCCAGTGACTCGAGAAGGCAGCCCCGCTGCAGAGCTTTTTAGAAAAATGCCAAGCGTTACATCTCTTACTTCGCTTACTCTTACATGAATGTTTTGACTGCTTTCCAGATGGGTGACAGACAGGGGTAGCTCAATCAGCTGTCCTGTCCCTTTTAGAGTGTTTATGGTGGCTAGGTTGCAGGGAAGAGGAAAAATGACAGAGCCGAAAAGATGGGTCCTTGCCTCCCATCTTTTCCTCTCACTAAATATCTCCCTAGGTGAACAACAGTCCCCAAATACAGCATGAGTTAAATGCGTGTCAGCTCATACACTAATAACAATAAGGGAGTCATCTGAGATAGGCTAGATGAAAGCATGGCTGGAATGGCTTAACCCTACCGCATTGTTTTTGTTCCCTTGTGTCAGGGAGTAAACATATAGTAATGGAAAAGTCGTTTGCTGGCATAAATAGCTTTTCATTGCTGTGATGAGAAGTATTTTATAACAGCAGTGGGCCCTATGGGATATTGGTGAGATTTTTCCTACAGCTACCAGAGCAGACCTTCTCCAGCTGTCTCCTCCAAAACTACCTCTCTTTGGATCATGGGTCAGGGGAATTGATACTATCTAGACTGTGTTGAATGTGGGAGAGTGCTCTTGCTGACTTCATGGCTGGCTGCTCACTGCTTCCGTCAGTTGTGTGCCTACAGAGGATTTGGAACAAATTAATACAATGTGAAAATTGTTTCTGGCCAGCCTATCGTTTTGACCATGGTTTCCCAAATTTCCTGAAAAATTGAAATGCAGAAACGCCTGTTTTGAAAGAAGGGAGACAATTAACTAACTCCTCGAATAAAATAACAAAAGCTAAACCACCACATCTTTCCTCTCCACATCTCGGTAGAGGTGATGTTTTTTGGGATGTGACTCCACTTTGCATCTTTCTGGAGGGCAGCTTGGCCAAGGAGTGCAGGAAGACTGAGGTCACGGATGCTTTATTCTTATATATTTAAGTAGCAAAAATATTTTATGAACATGTGTCGTGGTTTAGCCCCACTCGGCAACTAAGCACCACGCAGCCGCTCGCTCACCCTCCCCCTCCCTGGTGGGATGGGGGAGAGAATCGGAAGGGCAAGAGTAAGAAAACCCACGGGTTGAGATAAGAACAGTTTAATAATTGAAATAAAATAATAATAATAGTAATAATAATAATGATAATAATAATAATAATAATAATTGTAATGAAAAGGAGAACGAGAGAGACAAACAAAACCCAGGGAAAAGAAAACAAGTGATGCAACCGTTCACCACCCGCCGACCGACACCCAGCCAGTCCCCGAGCAGCGATCGCTGCCCCCCGGCTAACTCCCCTCGGTTTATATACTGAGCATGACATCATATGGTATGGAATAGCCCTTTGGTCGATTTGGATCAACTATCTTGGGCTGTGCCCCCTCCCAACTTCTTGTGCACCTGGCAGAGCATGGGAAGCTGAAAAAGAAAGTCCTTGACTAGTCTAAGCATTACTTAGCAACAACTAAAACATCAGTGTGTTATCAGCATTCTTCTCATGCTAAATCCAAAACACAGCACTATGCTAGCTACTAGGAAGAAAAGTAACTCTAACTCAGCTGAAACCAGGACAACATGAGAATGAATCATTCTCTTCCCTTTTTAGTACGGTATTCAATATATTCTCAAAAAATGTTTTTCTCAAAACTGGAGGGAAATACTGGTGCATGAATGTACTTAATATAATGTTTTAATCAGGTTTCACTCATGCTAGTAGCCATGGATCTTAAAAAAAAGCTGTCTCATTGTAATTGACAATGTTCAATAGTTTAACTTTTTAAAAAGTGACTATCGGTAGCACAGATACAAATTCTTTCTGTCTTAAGAGAAACTAGAAATAGGTTGTCAAACTCAGCTACTACAACATTTAGATGCTAAAAAGCTGTCTTCATCTATTGATTAAAATGGAAGAAAAATGTTGCTTATAATTAAAAAATCTGATGATAGTAATCTGGGAATCTACTGCTGAAAAACTATCAAAAGTTAGGTCTCTGTTCTTGGGAAAAAAAAAACCCTCTTCACAAAGCAAAGAAAACCTCAGTTTGCCCACATCAAGTATGTTCTCTAACTTTGTATAGTATATCTGGAACTTTAACAGTGTTATTTAAGTCCTGGTGATAAAACAAGAAATAATTAAAATTATAAGTTTTTAAATTTAATTTATGAATGCTTACAGTAATGTGCCAACTGTTCTTCTTGTTTCAGGAGAATATCCAGTATCTTTTATGACCAGAAGCCCTCTATCTGGGATGCCCTGTCTTGAATTCTTTCTTTCTTTGAATTCTCATCTCACCTATGCCCTTGCAGCTGGCTACACTTTCTGCATGGATATTCTCCTATAATTTTAACCTTTTACAACGCAATTAAGTGCTTACAAACTTGAAATGGAATCTTTGCATTAGCTTGAGACTCCTTATGCTTTAAGGAAAATCTTAAGTGAAGTTTTTTTGGTGGGATTTTTGGGGGGTTTGTGTTGTTTTTTTTTTTTCCAGACTTCAGTTGAATTTTTATTAGCTAAGGAATTTCCAGCAAGCCCTCTGCTGCTTTCAGAAGCAGGGCCATTGATTTAATCTCTGTCAGTCATTGAAATAAGAATTCCCAAGGGTTTTTTTGAAGAAAAGTGTAGGATACATAGTGACTTCCAAAGAGACTTTTTACTCTTTGGTTTATGAGGTTATGGTTGAGCAACTGAGTATTCTAAAGGAAAAGAGGCTTTGGTTTCAACCGAGATTTTGACAGTGAGAAATAGAAAGGTGAGAACAGGCTCTAGAAATGCTAGCATCAAACTAAAGAACTTGGTAAAAGTTTGAATGAAGGAAGAGGAAGTTGAAAACTTCATCTAGAAACATCAGCTGGCATATCTACTATAGGAAACAGCAAAAGTCCTTGAATGCATCTGAAGGGTGATGTAGGAGACTTCCAGGAATATGTTACACAGTATGCTAAAGCACAGAGTAGAAGAATCGACTTGCGCTGTGTTGGGACAGACACAGTAGTTAGTTTTGCTTTTTGGCCTCTTCCTGATCTATGATTGCAGTTCTACCATAGCAATCCTAACCAAGCTGTGAAGGGGAAAGTTCTGTTACTGGCATTTCCATATGCAAGGAAAGAGAAGCAAAGTAATAGAGATGACAGGGTGTTTGGGGCTTTAATAGTGAACAAGTGTCAATCTGAGGCAGCTAATAGAGTAGTTTTAATCAGGTAATACAGTGCTGACAGCTAGTCAGTTTTCCTGGCTTCGTTCTTAAGAGTAGCTGGCAGGAAGCGATGCATTCACTTCATTATCTTCATTAAAATCCTAAATCTTGTGCCATGCACTCGACTGTGCTCCACGTCGCATAAGGAACCGTTCTGTGGTTGTGCGGATGAGCTAGACCCATGTGTGCCTTTCAAAGGACAGATTTCTAACAAGGAAAAAGGGGCTCCCAAAGCAACCCTGACTTCACAGCATGCTTTCAAGCTGTGACTTGGCTATAAAAATAAATAAATAAACAGACTTTCTCTATGCAGAGACTTGGCAGACAGTGTTTTCCCTAGAGATAAATTTGGTTTGCAAAATTAGAAAAATCTGTTGTTATATATCTAAAATTTACAGGTTTTATGTATTAGATTATTGATTCTGGATAGACTTTTATAGTTATGCAACTCTAAAAATATTGATGGGGGGGAATCGAAAAGGCAAGTAGCCTTCAGTGTAACTCAATTTTTATCATTTTCTTCCTCCCCACCCCCCCCTCCCCGATGCTGTTAGTCACCAAATCCGTGGAGTCCTTACAGAAACTAGAAGCAAATCTCTAGGAATATTTGTTCAAAATCAATATCTTTTTGGTCTTTAGAGTGTATATGTTTCTTTTTCTTGCATTTTCTTGGCAACGTATGCAGAGGTAGTGGAAGTAAGCATAGTTTATTTTAAGCTTTCACTTTTTCTCTGCTTTGTTCTCTTTATTCATCGCAAATGATGGATGGATGAAACTTTATGAATTTTGGTTGTAGGATGGGTTTAGTTATTTGCCAGTGATCTTAATTTTAATATAGTATGCAGGGGAAAAAAAGGTTATTGAAAAGTAAATATTCGAATTAGTGAATATGCCTATATAGTCTTCATGATTCTGTATCTGAGAGTAAGTGTGGGCTTAAGGGGAGAATGAAGAATATGAATGCCTTACCTGTCTCTGTCTACATGCACATTCAGATGACGTAGGCCTTGATCCAAGAAACCTCATCCAGCTAGCAAGTAGTCTGAAAAAAAGCCATAGACGCTGGACTTCCAGGGGCCTCGTAGATGCTGTATTTCAACAGCATGGTAAAAGTATCCTAATACTCAGTCTGCTTTTTTTCCCAGAATTAGTTATGTCTGTCAGAAGTTATAGCACATCTGGCCTCTTTATGGATAGCTTAGTAGCTTGCATATCAAGTTCTTTCTAACAGAAGGAGATACAGTGGAACCCACCCAAAAATGTCCAGATATTTAACAGTCTATTTATTGTCATTTACTGAGCGTGCTGAAATTCTTCCAATTTTTCTTTGGCTGCTCTACCAGAGGAAAAATGCTCCCATATAAACGTTTTGAGTTTGTATCATGGATGTCTTTTTGTCTGCATTGTTTTTAATTTTTTTTCTCGTAACTTCTTAAGAAAAGGTGACACTTATTTTCACCTTCAGTCCAAGAGTCCTTTTGACACAGAATGTGTAGATGTTGGGTAATTTTTGTAATATTCCAGATATCTTGTAGGTCCTGACTTGACAAATTCATCAGGATGGTATATGGACAGGTGTATTTTTGCTAGTTTTCTCGGTTGTTGAGTGTGCCAGTAACTTCTTGAGTATTTTGGCGTTTGTCTCCCTTCACCCACCCTCCCTTTCTGATACCTCCAGTTGACTTTGTGGCTTTACTCTGACCTGTCTGTGGTGAGCATCCTCACAACCTGAAGGTTGCTTTAAATACGAATTGAAGAAAGTTTAAATGCCTGATTTTCTTTCATTGACTCTGGAAAACTTGGTCATATTTATGAAGCCACTTGAGACCCTAAAATACTGAGATTGATAATGTGTGTTACAGGTTACTTCATGAAAATTATAATAAATAATAAAGTGAGAAGAATATGTAATGTTATTGAAAAGCCAATTGAAAAATAGTATTCAAGATTGTTTGTTACGCAGATTTCTTGTTTGTTTAGGCCTTGTTACTTTTCTTGCCTGACCCTTTCGTTTTAGCTGAGTTGTCTCTCTATCTAACTTCAGTTTTCAGCTTAGAAACTAAGGAAGTGAGACTAGCTTTGTAATTACAAGAAAAATGGAAAATTGTTTTGTCTGGATTTCAACAAATTCAATTTAAGGTCAGATTTTTTTTTTTCTTTAACAACGTGTGCTCTATCTTTTTGTTCCTAAAGGCATATTTTCAACAATTTGGTTTAACTCTGTGGCCACTGGGGTGGAATTCTTTATCTTGGCTTGATATAAGCAAGCTTTCAGAGTATGTGTGGGTTAGTGTCTGACTTTGTGCACCAGAAAACATAATCATTTTGTCAGGTGGTCTCTGGTTCAATGAAAAAAGTTTTTGGTTGGGGTTTTTTTGTGTATAATAACCAGCTTGGTAACTTCTGAAAAATAGCTCAGGCTTTCAATATGAATAACTGTCCATTTAATTTAAAAAATAATAATAAATAAAAAACAACCCGGCTACCTAGCTAGCATGTTTCTATGGCAGTTTCAGAAAAAAATCAAATCTAATTAACATGAGGACAATCTCAACATAAGTGTTAATTCTTTCTCATTCAGTGGATAGGGAAGGTAAAGGATAATTGATTACTTACCTTCAGGTATATTTATTCTATAGTTTCTTGAAATCCTGTTAAGTTGATTTGTCTTGCTGAAATGAAAACAATATCTAATTATCTCTCCTGTTAAAGAGTGTTCTGATGCAAAGAATGATTTTGTTTCATCATAGCTGAAGTCTGAAGAGCAGAACATGCTTTTATGTTCTCTTATAAATGTTGTCTTTCAACGCAGATAGAGGAAGAAGTTTTGATACTAATCAATGTAAAGGCAAATTCAGAAACATATTACATTGTGTTTTCAATAACAATTTCAAGAGTTTAGAAACTGAGACACAGAGCTGATACGCGAGATCAATGCAAAGTTACAATAATTCATTTACACTGATCAAGTCAAGTCTTGTTTATCTTGGGTTCAGTTCCTGTAAAATATAGCCTGTATTGTAACTTTTTTTTTCATAATTATATTAACATTTAAATTAAAAATTCAAATTCATTTTTCCATGTGAACTTAGAAGAAATTACAATTGGGCTTTTTTTATGATTTGGTGATGAAGTAGACAAGCAGTGTGCTTCATGGGTACCATAATAGTTAACACCTGTTTCAACTGTTTTATATTTGTATTGGATGGAACCTCGGCAATCCAATATATCTTGAAAAGCAAAAACCTAATATAAAATATTTCACAGTATGGAAGAAATTATAATAAACAGAGTTCAGCTTAAAATATAAAATGCTTATTATGCACATTTACATAGCCTTTCGTCTGTATTTCTAAACCAGTGTTACCATTTTGTGTAAAAATAATCCTAGTTTTTGTGAAGGTCAGTTAAGTGATTATTCAATACCATAAAATAAATACTGTTTCTAAAGAAAACAGTATTTCCTGAGTAGCAGAGGTTGGCAGAAACGAATCAATTTGTCAGTCAGAAGTCAGTACGCTGTATTAATTACCATTTGGTTTGTGGCTTCTCTCAAATCTGCTTTGGGGACAGGCACCATTGGCAGAAGGGTGGAGTGGTCTCCTAAGGCAGGTAACCAGGCATGGCTTTCCGGAGCTCATCTGGAAATTTTGTCAAAGCACTGATGCTTTCTCGCTTCTCATTAGAGACACTGTCAAGCAGTTGCCATTGTACAAGTTTCATTGAGTTCAAGGAGTACTTTCATTGACTTGGTAGCATTTTTGCTGTAAAATGTGCTGTTAGAAAGTTAACTGCACTTCTCCTACTTGGGTCATATTTGTGGTGCCTGGTCCTGCTGGCGGAGGAGGCTGTGGTTCTGCAGAAGACTTACAAACAGATAATTTTGTCTGCTACTGCTTTGTGAAGCTGTGGTTGCCCAAACACCTTCAGCTGGTGTATGCCAGAGCTGCCAGCTAAGTGAGCCCCAAAGATCTCCTTCCCTCTGCCCTTCCCAGCAGACCAGGGGGTCTATTCCAGTAAATGCTATTGTTTCTACCAAATATAAAGCTAGACCTGGTCCCTGCCGTGGCTTCGCAGAAAGATGTGCCATCAAACGAAGGAGAGCAGCACAAGGTAGAAGTGACCAGCAAAGGCTTTTTCTTTTGGTGGCTGAAAGCGTTCTTATAAAACGAAAGTCAGTCTGTCTGTCTTCCACAAGTAGCTACTTGGACTTGTCTTTTAAAAACATTCTCACAGCAACTGAGGGTAGTGGGGCTCGAGTGACCTGCATCTGTAGGAAGAAAGCTCTAAAAGTGTTTTTTAATCATTATTTGAAGTGGAATTTAGCAAGCCATTAAATAACTGAACTGCATTTGTTGACATAGTATTTCCTAAATCGGGATTAGTGATGGTAACTTAAGAAGTGTAGGCATTAGTGTCACTTCTTAATGTTGTTTGTTACTGGCATGGTGTTTTGAAATCATTAATTCTGTTTGTGAAGTCGGAAAATGCAAAACTTTGTCTATTAAAATCTGAAAGCTTATTTCAAATTTAACGATCAGATGGGCTACATTGTGCCTTCCACACAGCACAGGTACAGCACTGCCAGCCTCCCCCGCCTCCCACAAAAGGCTTGTTCTCTTGGGTGTTTGAGAACTTGGAAAATTACTGCTTTTTGAAGAAAGCCTGGTTTCATATTAAAATTTTAATTAATATTAGTAAGATTACTAAAATAATCTGCCAGGGTACATCTGTCAGATGTAAATTTTGAGAACTTCTCAATATGGTATTTTAAAGATGAGGTTTATTTTGAGAGTCGGGGTTAATACTCTCAAGATTTGTTTAGAAAGAAGTTGAGCTTAGGATGCAATGACCTAGCAGACTTTTTTCCTAAACACAAATTAATGCTTGCTTTTATCTCAGTTTATCTGATTTGAGGTAAACCTCAATGACTTAGTGAATTGCAGCTCGTTTTAGTGAACGCTGTAAATAGTTTCCAGTTTTAATGACTTGTGCATAAATTTCATAACTCTGGAATGCTTCTCTTGCTCACTTCCCTGCAAAAGATGCTGGTTTTGTCTTTTTTGAACGAAATCTGTTTAGCCTTTCAATGGTGAAAGAAATGGATAAATTTCCCCTTGTGTTTGGCTACTCTTACTGTTTTCAGAAGTGCTAGAATTGTCTTTGCCTGCTTTGGAGAGGAAGAAAGGCTTCAAGATAATTTCACGTGAATAGTAAATGTTTCGGACACATGCTGGAAACTTTCTTAAATACAGGTACTTAGTTTGGAGGTAAACATAGATTAAAATGTATGTAATTGTGGGTAGCATCCCAAAATTTGTAAACTATTGATGAAATTTAATTTTTCTTAACTGTAATTTCTCCTCACAGAAATAAGAAAGAAAATTTTAGGAAGCTAAGTAAAATAGCATAAACCAATATAATTGGTACAAAGAGTTATATCAAGAGGAGGGAGGGCAAAAGGAGGAAATAGCTGGAGAATAGCTAACCTAAAAGGAAACATAATATACTGCCTCACGTAGTTTATTTTCAAATTTTTAGCATTTTTTTCTTTTGTCGTGAAAGATACCATCGTAAGTGTAACTCAGTACTTGAAGCCATAATTCTGAGCATCTTCTTTTTTTTTAATTCAGTGTGTAATGGAGATGGTAATGACTAGATCACCTTAATACACAAGAACTATTTTATATGAAAAGTGATCAGAGGCATACCTCTTCGTGGATTAAATAGTGCTGCATCATGGACACGAAGTGCAATATGTTTTTAATAGTATGAAGAACTGCTTTAAGGTATAGAGACCTTAAACTTCAGTGTCTTTTCCAAAAAACAACTCCACTATTCTCTATACTGTCTTTTTTTCTGTGAACTCAGTTTAGGATGTCCTCACTCCCCTCCTCTTCTCCCTTACTTCGTCCGTGCTTGTTGGAGTCCATCTGTTGTGCCATACCATTGTTGGTGGGGCCAAGCTGTAAATCAGGTCACCAGAATGATTCAGCTTAAAAATAAACCTACAATAAAAAGCTTGGAATTTGCTTTGTCAGGATTCTGTTTAAATGCCCTGCAGAGCATCACTGCTATTATCTAAGTCATCTCTTGTTTGTATTCAGTTTAGAAATCATGTATTTGCAGCTGGAACAAAATCTGTCTATTCTCAAAACTGCAACTTCAGCCTCACATCTGTCATGTTCTCATCTCCAATTTATCTCCTGTACCCTCTGATTAAAAGCACATTGGTCCCATGTTTCACTTGAAATAGTGTGGTGTTACTCATTTCCCAAAAGTGTTTCATAGCTATTTCTGAGTTAATGGAAAACTTGTAAAACAACACGCATCTATGAAGTGGCTGCTGTCAAAAGACAGTTGTGTTTTTCTGCTAGTATTTGTAGCTTGTAAATCTGAAAAACTGAAATCTTCCCCAATTGTTTTCTCTGCTTCCAGAAAACCTTTTTCTGGTGAAACTTGCACCAGTTTACTCTTCTCTTAGAGGCACTTGTGGGTTTTGAGGGCGATGAGGGCTTTTTTTTCTTCTCAGACTTGTGGAATTGTGGAGTCTGGAATTGCTCTGCAGCAAGGTGGCTGCTTGACAGGATTCATTCTTTGCCTCTGCTCTGACTACACTTGAGTTAAATAATACGAACTTCTGCACTGTATTAGATAAAGCCTCATAGTGTACACTTTCTTCGTGGTATTTAAGTGTTATTGATATTGAGAAGCCTATTTCAAATGTAGTGGCATTGCTTTCTCTGGGGTAGAAAAGTCATCTTATGCCTCTAGCCTGTATCTGCTTGGTTGCATTTGTTCTTATGTTGCGTTAGCTGAATTAACGTTAACTTAAGAGTTTGAGATTGCTTGTGTAATTGGAAGAGTGGGGAGAACTAAGTACCTGAACAGTTTCGAAGCCAGGGTGATGGGGTGAGCTAGAGGTTTATTTTGTACATGAGAAATACAGAAAAATCACAATGACAGTGAGTTTATTCAGCAATTCAGTACCATTCAGGAAACTTTTTTTTTTGCACTTGGAATTCCATTTGGAAGCGTCCCTTTCTTCAGGGGAAAGGAAATCATCCTCTTCATAATTAGCTTGACCTACTGTGTTTTGAATTGGTTGCTAGATCTCAGGTGGCAACACAGATAAGCTATAACATAAGCTATATGCAGTTGTATTATTTTAAGTGCAATCGTTTACGTTACCTGAATTATGGGTTTAAATGCATGTGGGAGATAATCCAGGCCCTAATCCAGGTTTTACTCTTGAAATTGCTGAATTATATGATTGCTGCTTGTAAGCTTCCAAGCTGTGTTCTTCAATGATGTCTTGTTCTGTGGTGTTGTCTGCACTGTTTTTGAGAAGTACTCTGAAGGCTCTATTCTTTGTTTAAAGCCTACATGTATTTAGTTATTATTCACTCTTCCTTTTGTCAGCGTTCCCTTTTATGTAAATACAAGTGTCCCGGTGTGACCAGTACAGTCCTAGAGTACAGGGAGCATTTTGGTGTGCTGGCACGTGCTCCTCTGGTGGTGCCCGTTTTCCCTGCTCATCCTCTCAGAAGCTGAGGTCCTGCCCCCCGCCACGCTTAGCCCCTTGCAGTGGGCCAGTTGGCACTGCAAGAGGTGTGTGTTGGATGTGAGGAGGAGGGTGGCATTCTCTGTTGTCTCTTCTCCTCCAAATAGGATTGGTGTGAAGAGTATTTTCTGATGGTGTTTCTCTTCGAAAAGTCAAGATTTTCACCTTTCAGGCTTTGATTTCCTAGGCTAAGAGCGTCAAGATCTCTTAGTTTTTCCCTGCTTAACAAGCCCTTCTTTGCCCACGGTTGCCAAGCCCTACCAGTAGCCACATTCAGTGCCACTTTTATCTTCGAGTCATATTTCTTGAACGTTGTTCTCAAATGTTCAAATGTGCTCATGCCTCTGGTTTCTACAATGGCACCATTTCTAGTGGAAGTATCTGGGGTTGCCTTTTGTTTTTCAGCTGCTTTGAATGTAGTAGCTCATAAACATTGGCTGGTGGAAAGTACATGTTGCAAAATTTCACTAGATAACAAGCAGCTGAGAAAGGAATATTTAACAGCACTAATAAGTGTTTAGATTTTTGTGGCACTTTCTCAGGCTCAATAAACCACATAGTAGTAGCACTATATTTCACTTCAACATAAAAAATAGCAGAATAGAGGAAAAATATTTTTAACATGATTCTGGCTTACCAAAATGCTTATTCTTGTTTTGGTTCCAATTTTTAATCTTGATATAGCAAATCTTGTGCCCTTCTAGCTTTCTTTTGATCCTCCTATTGGTAGAATTACACAGCAAAGTATGCAGTATGAATAAATCATTAGACTTAGACGACCGTATTAACTTTGTAACTGTAATATGTATCAGTATATTATAGCTCTACTATGCAAATACGAACATCTGCTTGGACTCTGTCCCTAGCAAGTGACTTGCAAAAGGTTGTTCTGGGTATTAGTCAGTTGTTGACAAATGTTTATGGCATGAGAAAAAATTACACGGACTTATAATTTCACAGTAGCATTACTCATTGATAATTTCTATATGCAAACCTGTACATTTTCTCCTATGTATTCAGTAACCAGATCCCACTTTTGTTTTACAGCTGCTGCAGAGGGCAAAGGGAAAAGTGGGGAAGACTTTTTTCAGAAGGTAAGAAATTTTAATTCTATAACATCAGTTGACTACAGGAAAAATGCCCATTGCTCATTCATGAGATAAACTAATTAAACAATGTGCAGTTTCCACTTTGTTGATCAAATCTTTTAAAAATGTTTTTGTCATTTAATGTGTCTACTAACCATCAGCTGTGCATGGAATGTGATGAGAAATATGTTCTTTGCTGTATGCTACTGTCATTCATGCACAACAACTTAATTATCCTTTAACTGAAAATGTCAAAATATGCATCATGAAAGTTTATTTTGCTTAATAGCAGGGGGTTCATCCAAAAGACATTGTGAGGTGGTCTGAAGGTTTTTATGTCTATGGATAAATGCTACATCCTGTTATTGAAAAACTGACATGAAACTTATTGTGATACTGTTGAAAGCATAAATATTTGGTTGAGAAATGCAAAGGCCTTTTAAGAAAGAAATGCACAATCCACAGAGTGATTCAATAAAGTTTGTGGTTAGACAGAGGCACGGAAGGACTGGAAAAAATAGTCCTGCAGCAACTAAACTACAAAGAGAAACATGGTCAAGAGTAATGACTTTGAAATTACTTTTGGAAAGCAACATGTTGGGTTTTTTTTTTTAAGAATAGTGTGTAAAATATTATTTGAGTTATGTTAATGAAGATCTGCATATAGTATGCTAATGAAAATGATGAGCTGTTTTGTCTTTCTGTGCTATAGAGAAGACTGTAAATTTTCATGCTGTATACTGAAATGCCTTGAAACTCCTTTTTGACTGATTGTCCGTTAAACAAGTAGTTTGCCGTATTTTCCATGTTTTCTTCATATTTATAAGTGGTACTTCTAAAACGTCTCTTTTTAGATGCGAAAGAATACTTTATCCTGCACATGGCTGTCAGATGCTTTGATGAAGGCTGGTGGGGAGGAGTATGTATACTGCCAAAATGTTTGGTTTAGGAAGTATTTTATGGGAGTTTTCAGATCATGTTGCTCTTGACTGACAGTGAGGGTTACTTTTCTGAATGTGGTGCCTATGCTCAACTGTCTAATATTAGTGTGCACAGAGGAGAATGTGTCAATAATTCTTCCTTAGGAATTTATCAAAATGCATGGGTTTCTTTTTTTACTTGCTGCAACAAAGCTAAGCCATAGTGGTGTATACTTCATTCTACACGTTCATTTTACAGCAGTGTTTTCTCACACTCGTAATTCTTGAAGCTGTAGAAGAAATATTTCCTCTGTGTGGGATTGAGTGGTTTATATATTTGACGTGTATTTGGATACTTGACTATATACTGTAGATACGATGTACCTTATGATTATGTAGTTATTAATGTAATAGCAAAAAATACTGTTTGAATTTAATAGGAAAGCAAAATGTGCTAGAACTTCAAGTATGTGAATAAGAGTACACTACTTATCCATATTGATAATAGATGTAGCGGATATTTTGGCATTAATATATTGTCATATACGTGCATAACTATTGGCACAGTAAGGATGCTGCGATAGGTTAAAGCTACTTCATTTTGACTGGGATTCTTCGTACAGTCTCATCAACTCTATAGTTTAGATTACTGAAGTTTCTAAGTACATACACATGATACTACAGCTAATAAAAACAGATGGAAACTATCTTCTGTGCAAGTTTTCTTTTGTTCAAAAAAATCTTTGGACAGTTGCTCATAGCTTACTCACCGTCTCTGTCTGTGCAATTTCCTTTAATCAGGGTTAAGTTTTTTCCTTTCTCATGTGAAATGAATAAGGCAGAGTTTCTGGAGGTAAAATGAAGACTCTTTTCATGTGTTTCAGGTTGTGTAGTGAGGAAGAAAGTGATTTGTAGCATTAGAAACACATTGCAAGCTAAGGCGGCAAGATACTTTCAGAAACTTAATATGAATTCGAAGCTGTAGTAAATGCATTTTTTTTAAATAGTTTTTGAAAATGAGACTTTCTTCAGGGTGTTATTGGCAGGCTTGAGTGGAATGGGGAGGGGAAGTGCATCATTTAAGAGGTACATCAAGAACTGAGGGTGTAATTTGCGTAAATAATGCCATGTATAGTATTTTGTGACAAACTCTACCCTCAATGTGCTGAAGTTACTGTTGGGTGGAAGGGGTGTGTGAGGTGAAAGGGGTTTTCATATGAATACTGAAATGACAGAAGTAACAAGGCAAAGATTCAAGAAGGTGATTCCATATGTCAAGACATGCAGACAAAGAGGCAGGAGAGAGGAGGCTTGTACTGGAGGGAGCGAGACAATGCTGACTTCTTGCAGATGGCTCTAAGTGGCTGCTGGGTCTCGCTTGGTGGCTGGTCAATGGGGGACAGCGCTCAGTTCTTTATTAGCTTGCCCTCAGGAGGAACAAAAGTTACTCATATGCTCTCTGAGCTGGGCTCAAAATCAGGGACTCGGCCTGGATTGTTAAGCTACATGTAGTATGCTCTAATGAATCTGTCATGCTTATAAAGAAAGGTAAGTTAATAAAAGGTTTTGGTGGTAAGTAGTCTTTTACTGGTCTTCAAACATGAGAGCAAGCAGTATTACTTTCTTGGATTTTCATAATCAAGCAAACATTCAGTGGGTGTGAACTGGTCCTATCAACTTTTAACTTAGGAATTTTAATAATAACAATTTAAATGTCAAAATGCATTATTTCACTGAGCATTCTAGCAGAAATAAGCACATGCTCTGCAGTTGCTGGTGGAGTTACAGAATAAGCCGCAGTTCTTGGCTGCAAGGGGCAAATTAAGCTAATATTTCTGCCCTGTGATGGTGGGTAAGATCAAGTGAAGTGCCCCTTCCTCTGCTTCTGAATTAAAGTGAAAAGTAAATAAATGTTTTTTTGGTAGTGTCACTTTAAAAAATCTGAAGACTTTGGCATACTTTCTTCTAATATTTCTAAGTTTTAGTGCTGCTTCAAAGGGCGAGGAACCTAACATAGTCTAACATGGATTTTTCAAAACCACTGGGAGCTGCTAATCATTTAGCAAGAAATAAGTAAATAATGTGATAGTTTTCTCTCTAGAGCTCTCCGATCTGCAGTTCAGTGACAGGTAATCTTAAATAAACATGGATTGGTTTGCTGTTGTGTTACATATTATTTATGTAAAAGATCCTTGTGGACCTTGCTCTATATAGTATTGTCCTAATTTATTCCGTGAGAGTAATACTTAATATGAAGTTATTACTTGTTCTTGATCCAAAGCCCATTTTCAGTTGATGGTGGAATTTTTCCACTGAGTTCCATAACATCTGGTTCACGCCTCATAGGCAAGCAAGGCCCTTCCTAGACAAAGCCAGGACATTGTTCCAAGGAACATATAATTTATGTAGCACTATAGATATGCATGGCACTCTTATATAAAATGTAAGAAGGTGGTAGGTCTCTGCCCTGAAGAGTTCATAATCCAAAACAGATGAGGGTTGGCCGTGTGGACAGAGGGGAATTTAATGCATCATTTCTGTTTGCTTTTAGTTCTTGCCTCATCAAGTCTTTTTTTTTTTTTTTTCTTAAACACTTGGAAATCTTAGCACTGATGATAACCTTTCATTCTGAAATTTCTCAGGGCAAGAGTATACATCTAGCCTTACCATTGTACTGTCAACAGTATGGTGGGCGATAGGTGAAGGTTATGGGTTTAGTAGAAGTTGGAGTTCTCGGGCTAATGTGAGACTGCACATGCAAACTGGAAATGATGCACATGTGGTGCTCTGTCCAGGTGCTTGACTCCAGGTCAGATGTAATATGCTCATTTCAGCATAATTCAGGGTGTATGTGTGTTAGTCATGGGCTTTCGGAGTATTTCTGAAGGGGCTCCTCAGCTCTTCCTTTCCTGTCTTTCAAGAGTTTGTTTGCAGAATTTGGTTTTGTGGAAAGCACAACATGCTACCAGCCAGCTGTAACTTGTGGGATTTATTGTTTCTGAATGTTTGAGATTATTTAGGTTTTGTGGGGGAGTTTTTGTTTGGCGTTTTTTTTTTTTCTTTAATCAAAGAGAAATGGTGTTTGTAGTAATATATTCATTTGCACAGTTGCAGATACTTAGGGGTTTTTAAGGTATCACTGGATTTAGGCAAAATGTGTGTTTTAAATGCTCGTGCTTCTTGTGACTGCAGGCTCTGTTATTACCCGAAGGGGATGTAATCATGCTTGGAAGTGTGGTGATGCAAATGGCAAATGTTGCATGTGTGTACCAAAATATCTTCTGTTAATTATTAGGAGCTTAGGAGTGTAAAGTAAGACTAGGGTTTTCTTTTTTCATTTTCCTTCCTGTCCTTACATGTATAGTGTTTCATCTGTAGCTTCTTATTTTATTAAATGAGTGGCACCTTAAAAGATACTGAGGCTATTTTGGAAGTAATATTTGGTGAAACCATCCTTTAAAACAAGTTGCTCTTCCAGTATAGATATTGGAAACAGTAGCAGTAAGAGATTAACAAAACAAAAATTGTGATTATTTGAAGACATGAAAAAAAGATATATCTAATTGCATCTTTAATCACCTTTCTGTTAAATTCCTCTTCTGTATGCAGTAGTTATTAATTAATGTATATAAGGTTTTATTTGTTTTGGAGGCTCTGGCAGCAAAGGCAGTAAGGAAGCTGCCTCAAGCCCTCTTTGTTTATCTAAGACACTAAAAGAGCTTGTTTTGCAACATCCTGTATTTTCACTTGTATCTTTGAAAAAAAGTTCTGTTGATCTGGGGCAAACCTTGTAACTTTTGCAAAAATCTTATGTGTGAATGTATTGTTAGATTGTTTATGTATACATTAATGCTTTTGTAAATATAGATAGTGTCACTAATGCAAATAAATTTAACTAAAAGTTATATTTTTCTGTCTGCAGTAGGTCAGGCTGAAAGTTGGTTGGTCTTCCTTTTTAATCTCTGAACATGAAACATGTAGGTAGAGCTTCAAATGTGAACGGGTTAGGGCATTTTCAGGCATAAAAAAATATTAATCATTGACCTG
>VYZW01007411.1:615-11005 GCA_013401315.1 Balaeniceps rex | reverse complement strand
AAAATACTGTGCTTCAGAATGGAATTATGTGTTACCTGGAATTATGGAGGAGGTTTGGGTTGAATATTGCCATAATGTTAGTTTACTCTGTTCAGTCCTTACCTCCTTACTTCATTTTATTATTTCACTTTGACTGTTTCTTTCATGTATATTTTTTTTCAGGAGTATTTCTTTACTGTGTGTGCTGCTTTTGTTCTCACCACTGCTCTTTTATTCTGTGACTTGCAAAGCTCAACACAATTAAGACAGCTAAATCAACATTACCAACCTACTCAAATTCTCTTGGCACAGTAACTATCATTTAAGATTTGTATGTCCTACACAGCCTTAGGCTTTTTTATTCTGGAAGGTCACTTCAAAGTCATCTCAGAATTACTGAACTGTTTATTGATCTCCTAATTATTCTGTGTTTGCAATTCTTGAGCTGTATCTCTTTGTGTTATGTTGTATATTAGCGTAGCAATTTAATAAACAAGATAATATTTATAAAAAAGGAAGATTTTACAAAAGGGAATAAAATCCCAAAGTTGTTCAAATGAAGAGGAAGACAGCTAATTTCCACTGAACTCTGAAGATGGAAATAAAAACAAGAAGCAAAGCTGAAGTCTGATCTACATGACAGTGCTTTCCTAAACAAAAACAAAACAAAGAAATAACAGACCTAGTTTTTGAGTAATGTGGCTGCAAAAGAAAAACGAAGAAAGAGAAAAAAATATTACCTTACAGAGGTACTGACACAGCTTACATTACAGCAATGTTTGATCTCTTGATATTTATCCTTAAAGGTATTTATCCTTAAAGGTATTTCTATGCTGTTGTGATTAAATACATTCAACAAATTGAATGAGATTTAAGTTAGCGTCACAGTGCAAATATTTGAATTTTTTTACTAGAACTTACCATATGGTTCATACAGTTCAACACTGCTTTTTAACAACCAAGAGTTCTGTGTTGCAATACAGACAAGATCTGGAGCATAGCTGTTATTTTAAAGGTGCACTGAGTGACTCCACAAGTTAAAGTTAAAATAAATGTCCATGACCTCACTTGCGGTCCCTAGCTAGCTGCTTTTTGCAGTCTCAGCAATCAATAAAAATCACCCAGATTTACAATATTCCTGTAAAGGGAAGGAACGCACCTTTCTTGCTCACCTGAGCAGCTTTACTTCACAAAAGAGAGAAGACATCATGCTTTATATTTGATAACCATGGTTCATTGCTGGGTTTTACTTCATTTTTACACAGGGACTATTCAATACAAAGCTCAATGTAGGACATGACCTAAAATTACATCCATACCTTTTCTCCTTGAAGGGTAATCAAAGAATAGAAAGGGACCTAAACAATCTACGGTCCATTTTCCCTGCACCAACACAGCAAACTGCACTCCCTGCCTGCTTGGTGTCTTTACAGATTCGGCAAACATAATCCATATATCTCTATTTGATCCACATCTTTATTGCAAGTAACAAATAATACTGTATGCAGAATAGCTACCCATGGAAATGCCTCTCAGCACCTCCTTGTGTTTTAACATTGATAAATTATGATTTTCTAAGCAATTCTGCATGACCTCATAGTGGTTTAGTCTTGATAATTTGTCCAAACTTGCGTTGAATGTTACTGATCTCTTTGTGGTCTCAAATGTTTGGTTTGGTTATTTGTAGCATTTTCAATTTCTATTGGTTATAAACTAATAGGCAGTCTTACAGAGCAGCTCAGGGGAAAAAAAAAAGCTTTAAGGATGGGATCCTGAGGCATCCACGAAAGCTGCAAAGAAATCCTTTGGGAGCAATAAAGCAATCTTTTGAGGTAAGAAAGTTAAAAGCCTCCACATTTGTTTGGCAATGATTTAGAAAACCAATGGAAGTATTTATTATTAATTGACCCAGCTAAACATAACTGTCTTCCCAATAAATCAAGATAACACTATTGTAAAAATTAATTTATGAACACATTTGCTGTTATCTTGTATTTCCATTTAGTAGTCATTTCCACATACTGTGATATTAAGAATTGCTAGTGTGGTATATGTAGAGTGCTGTGATTTTTATTTTTTTTCCTCCCACCCCATGAGAAGAACATGGGCTTCATACACTGGCTTTGCTTTAGGGAACACTTGCTGAAGTCCCTGTAGAGTACCATTTACATCATGATCAAACAAGACCGTTTTGTTTTTCTAATGAGCTCACTGAGCCAGGATGACTACCATGTGCAGATAGCAAGAGAGTAGCTTTTTTTTTATTAAATGTTCATAATAATTACTAATAGGCTTTCCTGTAGTTTTCATGGTAGTTATGTGCACAGCCATATATTTTATAGTACAGTTGTTCATTATTACGGGTAAAAAGAACTACAGAGTTACATGAAACAACCACCTGTGTTGGAAGGTAGTATAAAAACCTCTATATTGGAGTTTCATTTCTCCTTACTCTTTTTTATTCACATTCTCCATTCTATTCAATATTTTTATCTTAACAATACCGGGCTCAGTTTATTTGTTTCCATTCCTTATTTCATTAATACTCATCAGACAATGCACTTGCAATTACCCAAAATTTCACTGAAGTTTCCCTTTGAAATCATGCAAGAATTTATACAGAAATTATTTTTCCACAGTATTATTTCACTGGTTTGAACAGAGCATTAGAGGGAACTGAATACATTTTTTCCAACAACATTTCAGGTTGTTGGAAATACATTCCATACCCACAGCCCTCCCCTGTCAACCTGGCTAACAGTAGTAATTCTCCTTCATGAGGAAGTCTCTGATTCCTTTGAGATTGATTGAGAGCATCAGCTTGGATGCACTTACTCAAGTGCTTAAACTTAAGTATTCATTTATTTTCTTTAGGACCTGGAGTAAGGGCATTCTGTAGACACAACAAACAGGATACATAGAAGGGCTGAAAGAGCCCTATTCTGTGTCTGAAGTTAGCAGAATGCATCAAAGCTTTCTGAAAGGCTGATACAAAGTTTCCTGCAGTCAATGGAAAGACAAGTATTCTCTGCAAGGGTCTTCAGATCATAGCACAAACAAATACTTAAACAATAACATCGGATGTGAAGAAAACAAAATATCCCAACAATATAATGGCAACTGTAAACTGTTCTAAGTTGTACAGCTTTTTGAAAGTCTCCCTAATTCATATTGACAAAAGGCAGTGATACAAATAAGTGAATCTACAGACACACATCTTATTTCAAATCAAAGCAGATGAGTCATCTGACAATCTAGCTGTTGTGAAACAAAAAGAGAAATGAGAAAATTGTGTCAGTTCATTACTTGATGAGGTTTTGTTTCATATATTTTATTTTCAGTATCTGATTACCACTGTTATTTATGTTTTTATAGAGTGCTTTCATTGGCTCACTTGCTGATTTTTGAAGATAAAAATCCAAATTACAATTAAGATGAAACTGGATTTACTTAAAAACAAACAAGAGAAAGAGGAAAAATTTCCTGTGTAATGGCTGACAGTGAAATTGTTTGAAGTAATGGGGTCCCATTTAAATACCAAGAACTTGGCAGACCTAGCAGCACTGAATTTGCATAGGCTGTAAAATCTTAGGTGTACTTTGGAAGCTTGCTGGAGTGCTTCACAGATTATAAAACTTCTTGGCATTGTTACAAATCTTGATAAATTAATAGGAGAAAGCGAAATACTGCTCACAGCTAATTTTGTTTTCCAGGTATGCGGTTTTCTTCTTTCTCCATCTCCCCCTGCATCAAATTTTTCTGCCAAAACTTTCCTCTGCGCCCCTTTATGCCTCACAATAAGTAATTCCAGCTGATTCAAAAGATGCCTGCTAGTGAAGGCACAGTTGATCAACATGGCTTTTTCTGCTGCCAAACTTCAGCCAATGAGCTATTCATGGCTCCAGTCCCTGTTTCTGCTCATTAGGCCACTGGGAATTGTATGAATCATTTTCATTCCCTGCCAGGAAGCAATGCCAGTGTTTACTATTACTTATGCAAAATAATTTTCCAGAATCACTTTACAAATGCTGAATGCTCAGTTGACTTATAAAGACTGAAATGAATTAATAAGAAATAAATAAGCATTCCCAACTGCATGAGTTATCAGTTTTATGCACAAGATGAGTAAAAGCCTTACATATTTCCACTAAGCTGGAATTACAATAACCCCTTTTCTCTCAGGAGAAACAATGGCTGAAGTTTAAAATTAAGATGTGCATTATTTTTCTTCCATAACAACAGGGAGTGGACTTGGTTGAATTGAGTTTTATGGGGTATGCAAATGATGCTAGCCTGTGGGTTGCCTTTACCCTTCTCCAGTTTGCCTTCCTCCTGGATAGTTTCTAATTCCTTTTTCCTCACACAGAATGATAGGATGCAGCAGGGAAATAATACCCCTAAACGTAAAACTGCAGCTAGCCTGGGATGGGAAAAGGAAAAGCTCTTGCAACTGGATTGTGAGAGCTACTAAGGAGAAACTTGAATAGGCAGCCAAACAACGGAATAAATATCGACATAATTGAAATATATAAATCAGGACAATAATTGTTTATAATAATTTGCCTGTCAGTTAACTTGACTACATCTGATCAGCTATAAAGACATTACTGTTAACCCAACAGAAAGGAAATTCTATTGAAAAACAGAAAGAAGCCTTTGTTGGAAAAACAGCAGAAAATTGTGCATAAAACCTGATGGGAGCCTCGGAATGATCTCATTAAAGCGGAACACACTTATTCAAGACAGACAAAAAGAGTTCACAGCAGTCTCAAAATCTGTTTTAGGAATTTCACTTTATCTCCTTCTCAAGTAGAGTTGTCTCCAATTACTCTATATTAAACTCTATGACATTTTAATGTTCTCAGCAGGGTAAGGATTTGTCCAAAGCTAGTCATTTTAATAGTCAATCTACAAAACAGATCAACCTGATAAAGACAGACCCCAAACCATAAATCTGTCTTTCTGTAACACAGAAGGATACATTGGCCCTAGCTTTTCTTCTGTGCTCATCCTCTCCTCGCAGCAGGGTTTCTGCAGACTTGTTAGAAGTGTTGCGGTTTAACCCCAGCCGGCAACTAAGCGCCACACAGCTGCTCGCTCGCTCCCCCGCAGTGGGATCTGGGGAAGAGAACTGGAAGGGTAAAAGTGAGAAAACTCATGGGTTGAGATAAGAACAGTTCAATAACTGAAATAAAATAAAATAGTAATAATAATAATAAATTGTAATGAAAAGGAAAATAACAAAGACAGAAATCAAACTCAAGAAAGACAAGTGATGCAAATGAAAACAATTGCTCACCACCAACTGACCGATGCCCAGCCAGTCCCCAAGCAGTGGCCCACACACAAACCTCCCCCCTAGTTTTATTGCTGAGCATGATGTCATATGGTATGGAATGTCCCTTTGGTCAGTTGGGGTCAGCTGTCCTGGCTGTGTCCCCTCCCAACTTCTTGTGCACTCCCAGCCTACTCGCTGGTGGGGCGGTGTGAGGAGCAGAAAAGGCCTTGACTCTGTGTAAGCACTGCTCAGCAGTAACTAAAACATCTCTGTGTTATCAACAGTTTCCAGCACAAATCCAAAACATAGCCCCATACTAGCTACTATGAAGAAAATTAACTCTATCCCAGCCAAAACCATCACAAAAACCCACTCTTTAAACAAACACTGTCAGGCTAAAAATATGGATGAAGAAAGGAGAGTTTTGTTCAGATTTCCTTACTACATTACTGGTCATAACTCATTGCATTATTGATGCAGCGATTTTTTTTTTCCTTGAAGATTTTGCTGTTTGGGTGTTTTTATTTTTCATTGCCTTGGACAACGGATCAGTCAGTTTTGCTTTCAAGACTTAAAGGCTAGTTGAACATGTTTATATTCAAACATAGGAGTATTGTTTCTCAGTGTTTATGTCACAATTTATTTCTATTTAACTTGTGAAACCTCACTTCTGTAGATTTCTGTCTGAAATCTCCACACTTCCCTACTTTAACAGTATGCCCTGTTTTACAGCTAGGAATCCATCTTCTGCATTTTCTCCTGGTCTTCACCAGGTTTCCATCTCGATACCCCCATATCCTCCAAAGCCTCTCAGTAGCCTCAGCTTCTTTTCTTCTTGTCCCCTTGCTTGCTCTGCACCATGCGGGCCCAGGCAGCGAGTACACATGTGCTCATTGGCCACATCATAGCTTTGCCATAGTCATACTATGACTCACATCATAGTATTGCCTTTACTGTCTCTTTGTCCTCTATGTAACTATTACTTTAACTATTATTCTGTTGTCAAACTTGGATGTAACAAGTCATTGGGCACAGGATGGGCAAATAATTTCATTATATTAATCTCTTTTCATTAGGAAAACTAGGCTAAAATAAAATGCAAATATATTTCTTTAGTCTAAAATACTTGAAACCAGATTTAATCTGTATTTTGAATCTCCTTCAGCCTTCCTGCAAACAGAAAACATCTAGTGATTTTTATGAAATCTTATGTTACATTAACACGCCCCTCTGTTAAGCAAGGCAGCTAGAGATTGAAGACTTTTTAATCCTTGATATTATTCCCTCAATACAATGTTTTCTATGATCCAATTACAATTTGCAGACTTCGAACAAATTTACCAATGATACAAATGCTGCCTTTCAACAGATATTTATGGTAATGTATTATTTGTTATTCTCTGATAAATCAATGGCTGCTGCCAGTCTTAACACGGCCAGACTGCCCTCTGTTGTATAGCGAAGAACAAGAAGCCTATGGGGTCACTACCACCCTTCCTTTACCACCCACAGCTATTTAGGCTACTAAGGTAAGATACAATTGTTGGTGTCTTCTAAGCAATTGGTTCCAAGATCATCTATCACAGATTCTCCCTCCTTTAGCAACAGAAACAGCTGGAAATGTTTCCCTCCTCCTTGTCTCTACAAACACCTCCTTACTTTGCTCCTTCCACATCTTCAGCCTTTCCCCTGAGGCACCCATGTTCTATCTCCCACCGATATATTCAGGGATTAACTCAGTGGACCCATTAAGAAAAAACGTACCTGTTTTACCAGCAACTATCTAAGGCACAAAAGAATATAGCCCAAGACTGCCGTGCCATTTAGAGGAATACGAATGCACTCTACGAAGACTACAAATTAAAGTTGGAGAGGGGAAGAAAAAGAGAGAAAATCAAATCTAAACCTCCTCAACCAGATTATTCAAGCCTTATGGAGGAGATAACCCTTGTTAACTGGCTTTGAGAACCTGCCCAAGGCATCAAGCACAGTTCAAGACAATATTTTCTGCTTTTACGCTTCAAGTGACATTTTCTACGTGGTTGCAGACTACAATTTTAATGAGGCAGGAAAAAAATCCTTTAAGCTCTTTTTGAAGTTATATTTGATAGATGCCCTTCTATTTGAGCAAACAGAGCTTCTAAAATACTAACAAGCATAGTCAACAATAATGTGAGGTGTAGTTGTCTCCTGGAGGGATCTTTTTTGGGGTATATTTAAGAATAATTGGTCTTAGGAATGCAAGGCACAGAGCAGGAAGTAGTACATAAAACCCTATAATGCAGACCTAAATTCAAAAGAATAAGATGTACTTCAAGAAGATACCCCAAAACAATTTAATGAATAGGAGAATGTTTTCTTACATTGTTTTGTTTATTTTGAAATAAAAAATAAATAAGAATTTATGTTCCATCCCCCGTCCCATCCCCATCCTCCCCCCCCACCCCGTTATTCACTCCTTCCTATATCTTGCAGACCCTCCTCAGGAGAATGTAAATCCAGTAACAGCTGAATCAAACACAAACCCCGCAATGTTCAAGCGAATTTTAAATAAGGAAAAATTAATATGTCCATTCCTAATTACCCCCTGACTCATATAACTTCATTTTCTATTGACTGGATAGATGGTGAAAAATTGGGCAGCATCCAGAGGA
Organism: Balaeniceps rex; assembly: GCA_013401315.1. Taxonomy (NCBI): domain Eukaryota; kingdom Metazoa; phylum Chordata; class Aves; order Pelecaniformes; family Balaenicipitidae; genus Balaeniceps; species Balaeniceps rex. Next base: position 3,094 of record VYZW01007411.1, on the reverse strand, counting down.
TCTCATTTACAGCTCAGATCAGAGTCACAATGCTTGTCAGTATTCATCTACAAGTTGATATTCAATCAGCACTGCAGACTAAAGGTTCTTTATAAAAACAAGGCCTATGTTACCTCTTATTTAACAGCTGCTTCATATCCAAGGTGTCTGTATTGATTACAGTGCAGAGAATCAAATGTCCTTTCTTATTTCTTTGTATTTTTCTTCTAAAAGCATGATGCACAGAATGAGATACACACTGGTATCAACAAGTTTGCCTGGAATTTAAGATGAACCTGGAATATTTATGCACAAATAACATCCAAAGAGAAATATGTAGCTTTATAAGAACCAAAACAAGTGAAGGTTGATTGAATTTACTAAGAATGTGCAACCAATTGGCAAAAGCTCCAACAGATATTTTCCCATTGGTTAGACATCAGTATAGGTTGTCTCAAGCCCAGTATGGACTGAACTCATACTCTCACATGTTCCTAAACAGGATACATTAGCAGGGTATCACTCTACCAAAGGTTTTCCTTCCATGACATTTGTTGAGACCAGGTTGTCTGGGTTCCACTAAAGAGGGGCAATAGTTCTTAAGGAAAGACAAAAATACCTGAGACATCTCTACCCATATACATTCATAAATAGCACAATCTCATAAATCTTCATTTCTCTGGAAAAATTGCCACAAGGCTGATGATTTGCTTATATTTATCATTTGTAAAAATGTGTCATTTATGTAAACTACAGTTCATTTTTAGGCCTCTAAGTACCAGTCTGAGCGAAAAGTAATGCTACATTCCTCTTGTTGAGCAGCACATACTGGCAGAGTTGAACTCTTCTGATTTGCAGTTTTATTCATGTATAAGATACTCTACCCATTGCAAGAGCTCAAATTTTAAAAAAAATTAGGAAATAAGCCACTTTGCTCTGACATGTTCGCACACATCAACAGAGCAAAGGCCAGTGCTCATGAAGTAAACATTGAAACATTTTAAAATCATCTTATACACTTATGCAATACTCATCCTGTCTAGATGACCTCTAAAGGTCCTTTCCAACCCAAAGCATTCTATGATTCTATGATTCTATCTAGCAGAATTACTCTCATATGAATTGAAGCTTCCAGTTTGAGACCTATAAAGAGCTAAAGTATCCAAAATAACAGAAAACCAATAATTAGTAAACCACATGAAATTTTCAGAGAAGAGATGAGCTATTGTTTGCAATATGAAAATTCGAAGTGTTCTGCACATTTTCTATGGCGGGATGATTCTGTCTTTCAGAGAACACTTGGTTCAACAAAATATTTCTTCTCTGTTAAGAAAAGGCTAAAAAAAAAGCAGTATCTTGTGTATATTTAAAAATATGAGTAAAACAATGTAGCCAAAATGACTGACTACTCTTGAACTTATTTGAACATGCTTTCTTTTCTCATTTGAAACCCAGTCCTGACCCCGAGTCAACTGCAGTAATTTGTGAACATGCTTTTGATTAAAATGGGTATCAAACTAAGTTTTTACTTTCTTTGTAAGCCAGGAGAAAAGATAGATATTCTCAGAATTCCACAAAATCTTTAGTTGGTAAGAAACAGATTTAATATCTACTTTAGATGGCATTCCATTATCCAAAATAATTTTTCTCTCCCTCCACCCCATCGGGTAAAACATGAGAAAACAAAATCAGAATAATACTGCAAAGAGAGAATAAAGCTTTGACTATGGCCAAGGCTATGATATCTGAGGCTGGGTTCACTCAGGTGAATTCAAAATACTTTGTCTCCTATACCACGTTACAGCCAAATTAACAAGATTCATTCTGTCTACTAGCTTCCTCCCCCTAAATCTCATGAGAAAAAACTTTTCCCAAGATATCCCAGGATTTTTTCATATAAGAGTAAAAAGTAGTAAGGGTAAAGTCACCAACGACATCAAGCTAAACAATTTGAATAGATTTTCTCAAAATTTTTTTTAAAGTTATTTTCAAATCCAAACTTGGTTATTAAATAGCAGTAGCTGTTCATAGAAATTCCTTTGCAGTGAACTACTCAATGCCAAAATGCATTTGAACTCTAATTTCTAGTTTCCTGGGTTTGTTGCTCTTTTTGGTCATACANTATATTACCCAGTTGAGATTTCATATATTATGAAAAGAAATGATCCAATCTTTGAGCAACTCAGATATTATATTAGTACACAGGTATACCACAACATTCAGCCTGTTACCTTTGTATAGCCAGTTAAAGAAGCCCCTATGAACACGTTTTTTATTCAAAGGTATGAAAGTGTCAAAATGAATACTGTGATACACACCGCTGCCCTCCACCATGGTGCTGATATTCCTAAATATTGGGGTACCATGAAGAAAACACTCAATTCTGTAGGGACAGATCGTTAATCCACCTATGCCAAAATAATGAGAGGAACACTGTTAGGACTAACGTCACAGGGCATACATTTAAACACCCAATGTACATGAACAGATTTACCTCTCT
>VYZW01007410.1:1279-16257 GCA_013401315.1 Balaeniceps rex | reverse complement strand
GATTTGATGGGTGGACTGTTCGGTGGATAAGGAATTGGTTGGATGGTCGCAAACAGAAGGTAGTGGTCAATGGCTTGATGTCCAAATGGAGACCAGTGACAAGTGGTGTCCCTCAGGGGTCCGTGCTGGGACCAGTGCTGTTTAATATTTTCATCAACGACATAGACAGCGAGATCAAGTGCCCCCTCAGCATGTTTGCAGATGACACCAAGCTGAGTGGTGTAGCTGACACACCTGAGGGACACGATGTCATCCAACGGGTCCTGGACAGGCTGGAAAGGTGGGCCTGTGTGAACCTCATGAAGTTCAACAAGGCCAAGTGCAAGGTCCTGCACCTGGGTCGGGGCAACCCCCGATATCAATACAGGCTGGGAGATGAGGGGATTGAGAGCAGCCCTGCAGAGAAGGACTTGGGGGTACTGGTGGAAGAAAAGCTGAACATGAGCCAGCAATGTGCGCTTGCAGCCCAGAAGGCCAACTGTATCCTGGGCTGCAATCAAAAGAAGCGTGGCCAGCAGGTTGAGTGAGGTGATTCTGCCCCTCTGCTCTGCGAGACCTCACCTGGAGTACTGCGTCCAGCTCTGGAGCCCTCGGCACAAGAAGGACACGGAACTGCTGGAGTGGTTCCAGAGGAGGGCCACAAAAATGATCCGAGGGCTGGAGCACCTCTCCTACAAGGACAGGCTGAGAGAGTTGGGGCTGTTCAGCCTGGAGAAGAGAAGGCTGCGGGGAGACCTTATTGTGGCCTTTCAGTACTTAAAGGGGGCCTATAGGAAAGATGGGGACAATCTTTTTAGCAAGGCCTGTTGTGACAAGACAAGGCGTAATGGTTTTAAACTAAAAGAGCGTAGATTTAGACTGGATATAAGGAAGAAATTTTTTACAATGAGGGTGGTGAAGCACTGGAACAGGTTGCCCAGAGAGGCAGTGGAGGCCCCATCCCTGGAAACATTCAAGGTCAGGTTGGACGGGGCTCTGAGCAACCTGATCTAGTTAAAGATGTCCCTGCTCACTGCAGGGGGGTTGGACTAGATGATCTCTAAAGGTCCCTTCCAACCCAAAGCATTCTATGATTCTATGATTTGTGCTGAAGGAAGTCAAGGTTTGTATTAGGTGAGACCCACGATGCAGTCACTCCTGTAAATGATACTGATGGGGATGAGGGAGGATGGCAGGGAATTACATGCAGCTCATCCATCCCCATGGAGCCAGTGAGTCCTTGCATCAGCTCAGCTGCAACACTTGCATCACTGTGTCATCCCAAAACGATTTGGAAGGCTCTCTAGAGTACAGATATGGAAGTAACATCCTACTGCTCAGACGAGTTTGGGGATTTGACCTACACAGCTCAGGAATCACTTTTTGGTTTGTTTTTCTACAAAAGATGCACTACAAGTACAGCCAACATTCACGCACTACCTGACACCCCACTGGCTACACCCGTAAAGCTACATACATCCTTCCTGAGGGACATTCAGAAGGTTGGACTGATTCTTCAGTTTAGCTAACTGAATAGCTCAGAATAGATAAAGTTAAAAGGTGATCCTATACAGGACCAGTTTCATGGATTATGAAAGTAAACAAGTGGGGTTTAGGTATTGCAGTCCTATATTTATCTTTGATAGAAAAATACCCTGTACTCTTTAAAAAAAGTCCCATGAGCAAGTCTCCATAGACTCATATGTTAAACTGTTAGTTTAACTATCACTGTGGTTGTTGCCCAAGCAGCAAGCATCTCTGGTGGCCAGAGGAAGCAAGACCATCAGTAACTGCTTTCCAAGCTTTCATGAAAACAAAATAAAGTAGCCAGTCCTCAAGAGTCATGAAGAAACAAAGTGAGCTAATGCAGAAAGCCAGAATTCTCAGAGGTCTTGCAAACTGCTGCACACCCAGAAGGGTAGGTTTGGGAACTCCTTTTTAAAGGTGATGGATAAGAAATCTGTGTGCCAGGCCTTTTTAAATGAACTGCAATTTCCCATAAGCACTAATAAACCTGTAGGTAACATCTCTCCGAAGCAAACCTCTCAGAACTGCAGCACACAGCACGGAAAGCTATCAAGCAAAACAAAATGACCGCGTTTTATCCAGTCCTGCAATTCAACAAGCCCACCACTGGGTGGGAAACCACCACTGGAAAAGCTAAGAGCTCCGACCAATAATTGGCATCCGTTTGGGTGCTTCTATTAGGGTGATCTTACTGACTGGGAAAGAACTTTACCAGGTTCACATACAGAGGACCCAAGATGGAAAAAAAAAAATTAGTTAGAGAGTAGCCATTGCGGAATTTTAAAACCCACAACCGACAAATCAAACAACCAATACTTTGAAACTTTCACCAAGACAGAACATTTCTGTATCTTTGCAGAACAATTCTGAACTTGCATTAAATCATGTAGAATACTCCCTCCACCCAGCCTTACATCCAGGAGACTGCCTGCCACAGCAGTCTCCTGCCAATTTTGGATGACACAAACAAGATGCAGTCTCTTCTGTAATAGGCAACCCTAAAGACTGCTCCAGGATCCCATGGGAATGGGGGAATGAAGGCAGATGCCCCGATCCTTCAGTTTTACACTGTGAAAAAAACTCACATAGCTTGGTACTCAACAACGTAAGAACCATCACTGCCACAACATACACTACTTCTACCTGCCCTGCGATGCTTGTTTAGCACTAAATTCCCTGCAGGGAAGTCATCACTGCGCTGTGAGCTGCTAGCCAAAGGCAAGTAGTCCTGAGCGTGTAAAGAGACTCTACAGTGTGATGCCAGAGAGCACACAGCTTTCACGACATTTACCAGCTTAAGGTCTTGATTCAGAAAGGCACTCAAGCCCATTTTCCTTCCAAGGACTACCTGCAATTTCTGTTGCCACAACCTGAAACTTCCTGTTCTGCACTCAAGAGCAGCCAGTTCACATGCCAGCAGCTGTTGCATCTGGCATTAAGTCGCCACCCTTCTTAGTTAATTTACTGAAAATAATAATAAAAAACTGCTAATCTTGCTGGCAAGAATGTGCACTTGCATATCCTGGGAAAGGGTAAAGCCAGCAATTTTAACAATCATCGTTACAGGCGGTGAAAGGCAACAATCATCTGTTAGCACTGTTAGCCTGCACAAGCTGTTTGTCTCCTACAAAAGCGTACCTCGGTTCCATTATTTCATGCTTCTTTTCCAGATCTTTAATCACAGAAATATACAGCCCTCCAGATTTACCAAAAAAAAACCAAACCCAAAAACCAAAAAGGTCTCTTCTTTCCCACATGCCCTTCAAGACACCCTGTTTGCACCACGTCCAAACACGCATGTAAAAGGTCTGCAAGAATGGTACTAAGCCATCGCCCACTGCGCTGCAGGTGCTGCACTCTGTGAACTGACTGAGATAAAGATTGAAGGGATGAAAAGCACACAGGGCAATAAAAGTCGAAGTATAACCCTTAAATACAGTGGCAGTAAGAAAAGGACACATCTTTTAAAGTGCTGCAGCTTTGCAAAGTCAGAGTAGTATATTTTAAAGGAAGAATGAACATAACTCTTACATTATATTAATTGCACAAGTAAATCTAGAACAGTTTTATACACTAGAACAGGCATTGCTGTACACAAACTTATTGCCCAGTTTTACCTCCTATGATGTTTTTAATCCAGTGGATTGAAAATGCAAACCAGTGCCTAATAGCAACTTATGTACCACAAACAATATCCTATGTTATTCCATTTTTAAGAAAAAAAATTAGCAATGCCTGTAATGAGAGACGCAACACTGCAAGATAGGTGGGATTACACATCATTACACTCATAACTGGTCAGAGAATATTTTTAATAGTTAGGATTTGAATACTGCATAGTTGTAACTGGCTGTAACTCTCTCTGGCAACTGAGAATTTAGAGGACATTTACTCACAAACATAGGGGAAAGCAGACAAAAGCAGTTTCTACAAGGAGTTACTGATTAATAACACAAATGTGATTTCTTTTTCTCATCAATTTCAGTGATTATGGGGAGAAGAAAAAGGACTATTATTGATTGATCTGCATGCCAGAAAGGAGGAAGGTCTCTCTCCACAACTTTTTAATCACACGATCTCACTTGAGATAGAGAGATCTTTTATTATCCTTATTACCAGCACGCAGGTGCTACCACAGCACTAAGCCAGGGTGGGAAAGGTACAAAGATGTTCTGAACAGTGTGTTTATTGCTCATGTAGCAGCACTGCCCTCTCTCCTGTGAAAGGCTTTGAATAAGAGATATTTCCACTACCTCAAAATTTCACTGAACTCAACATTGCAGTTATTAGCAAATAAGTAAACTGAATGATAATGACAAGGCTTCCAAAAACTGCTTTGGTGCTCTCTCTTGGTAGGGAAAAAAACAAAAGAAAAAAAACCCAGAAAACCAAACAAACCCCCCGAATTCTGTGCCTACAAGTTGCTGGCTAACTTAATTCCTCCCTGTGCCAGCTCTGCCTCAAGCAATATTGTTTGTGGATACCTGTAGCATTTCAAGATTATCAGCCATAGTGTAGGTTGGAAGTTATGCAATACCACAGAGTTTGCCCTTCACCCCTGGTTTCCCCAGGATTACCTGCTATTAAATTTCCCTGGTTCTTCTTCTCTAGCATGATGAAAGTCCAAGCTCAACTCTGCATCAATGCTAAGACCACAGTAATTGTTCATCTGTACAATCTGACAAAAAAAATTGTATTATTTCCTCCTTATGTTTATAAATGAAGAGGTTCCAAAGTTTTCCAACAAGAGCAAGCTTTGCAGATGATCCTTCCAAGTCACTTGCATCTTGACAGATTCTGGAAAACATTTTCCAGAAACACTGCACTAAAAATAAAGCTGTACGGACAATTGTTGACATGTGTAGTCATTATTTCCAAAGTATCAGAAACTTCTTAATCTTAATTGCAAGTAACAAGCATAATAAGGCAGAAATAAAAAGAAATGCAGAAATAAAACCAACCCAACTTCTCAAAGCGATTCTATGCAATAACTACACAAGCTGCTGAACACTAATGCCACTATCGTTTCTGGCATCAGCCATGGATTTATCATCACATCATTGGGAGGACGCTCTTCCTTACTTTGGAAGGTAACCAGCTTATGTCAGACGAGTGAAGAACTTGACTTCACCTACTCAGCTGCATTTTAAATAGCTCCCTATATGCCAATCTCAAGTTTATACATATTTCAACCATTTCTGCAATTAATTCTTCCTTTGCATGCCAGCTCATTCCATAGCTTTTCTATCCCAGTCCTTGACTCTCCCACCCTTCACCTGTAAAAGCAGTTTAGGCACTCAGGGCAAAACAATCCCTGTCTCTACCAACTGAAAAATAGCTGGAACCTGAGCAACTTAAATCCTCCAACGGACACATAACGCCTAGGATTTTCCAGCAACTGGACTAACATCTTAGACAATTGCTACCATTATTACAATTTCCTACTTTCTTTATGCCACCCCCTTGTCCAATTTCTTTGTTTTGTCTGAAGATAAACAGAACCAGGATTCACACAAAGCTCTGAAGTCACCATCTACAACCAACATTTTTATTTTCCTAAACGGAAACAAGTAATATGAGCCAAGGGACAGGGACTTTCACTCCAAAAAAATAAAACAGATGCCAAAATAAAACTGATGCACATATACAGACATGCACTGGCAGTAAGATGACAGAAGGATTTACTCCCTGTATATGCTAGCAACTCATAGTCATTTCTTAAACTTTAAAGGAAAGATGAGAGTACTTTTTTTTTGGGGGGGGGGGGAAGGGGGCATGTTTTTTCTTAAACACTCCAGTTTCACTAGTGTTCTGGAAAGTGTTTGGTGTTCCTTCAAAAAGCTTTTCTTATTTGAGAAATAAATTTTTTTCCAGCTGAAGGAAATAGGTACGCCATTGTCACTTGAATCTTTCCATTAATCCTCTATCAGATACTTTTTGCCAAACAGCTACGTTCTGCAGCCAACCAGTCCTACCAAAACTGAAGCACTAGATCCAGATGTGTGCTGTGTTCACTAAGGAATAGCTCAGTAAGGCCCAAGCTCAAAGACAGGTGAGCAATAAGAGATTCAACTACGTTAATATCTATCTTCTTTGTGATTTTCACTAGAAAAACAGTTCCTAAGAATCAAACCCAAACAGTGTTCAGCTCACCTTTGGAGGCTCAGGTTCTGCAACACCATTCTCTGCACCTTCAGCTGGCTCTTCTGCATCCAAAAGGATAGTCCAGCGATCCATAAGAACGTCGTCCGCCTCATCCACAGAAACCAAAATCGAGTAGGGGTCCTCCCCACTGTAGCCAGCTCCCCAGCGCAAGACCCTCCCTAAGTCATTACCTGGGCAACAGTGAAGAACCCCAAAATATGACTGCATTTTGTAAGTCAGCTAAAAGCATCAAAAAGTGCATCAGCCCTGCTCTACAAATCAAATCGCATCAAGGTGCTCCAAACAAGTCATGGAAGTAGTTAGATTGGACTGAAAAGTTAACAAGCAGAAAAAATATCTAAGCATTGTTGTGGTTGCACATGCGCTTAGTATCATATACAGATACGCTGTCTCATCTGAAAAGTTTTCACAAAAAGTGATAGAAAAACCTGTTATGGAGTTGAGAAGTCATGGAGCAGCTGAGTTCACTGGTTTACAGCAAGGGCTGATGCACCTGTGGTTGTCAGCGGGAGAATATTTTGCCCTCTCCAACTCCTGCCACTCAGACACACCCGTACTAACACCTCTGCTGCTTGTTTTTCCTTCATAAAGCACGACTGACATTTCCTTGAAAAGCTGGTGTTGCATTTGCTCTCCAACACTGGCCAGAACTGAGTCATGGCATCTCTATTGCAAAACTGAGTTGTCAGTCAGATGGATAAATAAAGATAAACCACTGGAGGACTTCTGCCCTCAGAAGAATGGTGCTTGCTGTGATTCTCACCTGTTCCCAAAGGTAAGATGGCAACTGAGGGCTCTGAGCACACCAGCTTGTGTCTGATCTCCTCCAGTGCACCAAGGACCCAGCCGACGGTGCCATCCCCTCCACACACCAGCACTCGGAAGGAAGGTACTTTAGAGAACGTGTGAAACCTCCATTGACAAACAAAGCAAAGGGGGAAAGAAATGTTACAACGTAGTACAGGAAAAGCAAAGCCTCTTAATATGCTATTTAAGATAACACATTATTATTGGATTTCCCTCCCCGCACTTTACCATCAGTTTCAGGATCAACTTCAACAAAGTGAATGGAAAAATAGGAACTTTCAGATAAAGCTGTTTAGAAGAGTGAAACCCACATTCGTCTAAGATCCTTCACAGCTAGAATTAAATTGTTAATCTCTTCCTTTTTCACCAAAGACACAGAGATCTAAGTATTCATAATTTCAGTGTGAACATCTGTAACCCTCTAAATCCTAGTGGAGATGTTGATTAGTGGTGTGTTTTTTTTTTTAATTAGTCATAGGACTCATAGTACATTTTCTTCTTCATAGTACTATTTTCCTGGTCACTTTTACCTTTTGTGACTTTTCATCCTACATACTGAGATATCCTGCAAAGGAATTTTTATTTCCCATTGCACAAGAAGCAATGAACAAGTGGAAGCATTTTGCCATAAAGCTACAGAAGGATTCCATGGGCAATAAAATTGAGCGAATTACTGAAGTTGCAGCTTGCACTGCATTAGAAAGACAACAGAATTATACAGTTTTGACAAAAAAAACTTAGTTTGTGCAGCCTGTTTTTCTTTCCTCCTGCATAAGCTGCGTTTCTGCCACGAAAGCTTTTGAAGAGCTTGTCATGACAGTTCTTTGTTAAAGCAGTGCTGAAGGAATGAGGCCATGCTGAGTAGGCCACAATCATCACTTTCAGTTTTATGAAGCTGATAACAAAGTGGTGTTGATTAAATCAAGTAATTGGTTCCTGCCTCCCTACAAGCACATTATGTTCTGTTCCTTGTGTTTAGAAATGTTGCAGCTGTGATCAGGCAGGCCCTGTTAATTCTGCAATTGTGGCCAAGTTTCAAGAGTCAAGACAGAAGATTTTATTATACTTTCCTGTTAGTTCCCATGAAACATCAGAGGAAATGCAAGCAGAAACGAGCCCTCGTCAGGCAACGTGACATTTCTTTTTCCATGCTCATTCGATTATAAAAATCTTTTTATTTTTAGTAATTATTAAATCTGTGTTATTGTGAAGTGTCTATGACTTTCCCAGGACTGGACTCTATTAGACTTGACACAAGCACACATACCAGGAACTATCTCTTTTCTTTAGAGAACCTCAAAGTTTAAATCTGTTTTTAGTGACAAGCAGTCAGAAGGAGTGATCCTTCTGGTCTGTGTTCTGGTCTTCAGGCACAGAACAGAAGCAATTTAGGTCTTTGTAACAAGTGAATCTGATCCATCCTTTCAAAAAAATAACAAAACAACATAAAAATTTAAAACTATGACGACATACCCAGGCAGTGGGCCACCATTGGTAAGTTCAAAGACCTGATGTGGGTTTAGCAGCTTTCTAAAACTGTACAGCAGATCCCGACCTTTTAGACCACCACTTTTTGGATTCACAAATACAAGAAGTGGGCAGCAGTTCTGTGGTATCTTGGAAGCCTGAAAGAAGACAAGAAAAAGGATTAGCCAAAACCATGACTAGGCAGGAATATTACTACTGCATCTCAGAAGTATTTCCTGATGCTTCCTTGATGCTTAGTAAAAAAATCCTGATTCGATAAATAAAAAGATTCAGTGTCCAAACAATGGACAGGTTTGCTGGTGATCTTGTTTTTCTGGGAACTGAAGTTTCCTTAACCCACTCCAACTACACAGTTGAACCTAACGTTAAAAACAAAGGCACTGTAAGTCCTTCCTACACGTTTTCAGCAAACAGTCTGTGCCAAAGAATAGTGTGAGGGATAAGGTACCTTCCAGAGTCATGTACAATTCAAACCCTTCCCTTGCAAAGAGAGAACTTCTCCCAAAAACAGTTGAAACATTTGTCTTAAGTTTTGTGATCATCTTAGAATATATGTTAATTTACAAGGACAAAACATTTCAAGACGAGAGTGTTTGGGGCAGACACTGTCATGCCCCTCCCCATGAAATAAGAGGCTGAAAGTTTCTTTTAAAAATATGTATTTAAAATTTTTAATTGGGAGGATTTGGTGCCAGTATCTTACGACCCTCACACCTCTACTGAAGCTGCTGCTGAAAGGGCTCTCAAAGCATGGCCGTGCTGCAGGGGAGCCTGGTACCCGTCCAGAAACCACTCCAAAGGAAGCCGCCGCACATGGCAGAGGAGGGATTTCCTGGGGGACTCCATGGACTGCGCGGAACGGTATCTGCAGCCTCACCAGAGGTCAAAACTTCCAGCCACCAGAATCACCCCCTCGGGACTGGTTTTCAGCCAGCCAGCCCATGAATCATTCTGTACAATAATTTGTAAATGGTTCTAGAATGATGAGACAACACCAGCACACCTTTCATCCATCCTGCCACAGGGCTGTGGGGCAGGTGTGCGCCAGAGAAGTCTGCTGGGCATTTCAACAAGCGCGCTTCAGAACAGAAACATTTGCCACAGTCCCTAAGTTGCAGTAATTTGCATTTAGAAATCTGACGGCATTCAGGGAACAGCAATTTGTCACGCAGCTGACGGGATGGATTCAGGGAACAGAACAACAGTGCTAAATATAAGTTAATTTAGACAAGAATGATTCAGGGGGCGGTGAGGCAGCAGCATGACCGCAGTGCACAAATGTGCGGAGAGATACCAACAGCTACAGAGGGGAGCAGACAGCACTCAGCCTGTCAGCTGCCGTCTATGAGCGACCACCAGAGCGCGTGAACAAAGGCCAAGAATGGAGAAATCAGGACAAATTAATGAGTAACTTTGTGGGGAAGCAAACTGGAGTCTGATGCTGAGATGCCCCAGACCATTGTCTATCTGTGAGTTGGACACTTAAAAACAAACAATCATTTGGGGCTTCCCAGAATTTGAGAGATTTCCTCAAATTTTGCTTTCCTAAAACAGCTGGGTGCTAATCTTCTGCAAGTCACACCCTGCCAGATGTGTCAAGATACCCGCAACACATAAAAATCCTTCTCCTCTGTGTCACTGCCTGCATGAGAAGTGCCCTCTGCCATCCAGTGTGACTTGCAGGCACAAACAGAAAACACACCGGGAAGAGGAACACTAAGCAAGTAAGAAGGTTGGTGGAGCAGGCACCAACACACCAACACCACCACACCTCTTGCCCCTTCCTTCCTCATCCTTTAGATTCTACCAGAGACATCCAGTTTGAAAAGACGTATGTTTTCCCAAAAAAAATTTAGCCAAACAAGGGCTATTTTGGCTGACAGCCAGGAAAGCCTCAAGATTTTGTTTTACTGGAAAGGTTTCACTACTGGCAAAACAACTAGGCTGGCAAGAGAGAGGCTGCAAAGCTGTCCACACAGCTTTCTCCAGAGGAGCCACCATCACACTATATCGTGATGAGTGCTAGGTCAAAACTCCTCTCACCTCCATATTCAGGCTTTCTTGGAAAAGGGGAAGCAAATTCAAAGCGTGCCCAACACACAACAAGGACAATATATTTATTTCTGCGAAGCACATGGAAAGGATATTTGTAGCCAGCAGAGGAAGTCTAAGGAAAACAATGCATGCCACTGTCACAAAAAGGAATCCACAAGAGAAGTGGATTTCCTCCCCTTGAGCCATCACAGGCATTAATAAAAATAGTAAGCAGAGCTCTGGCTTTTCCAGAAGTAAAGGCCTTCTCATTACTCCATCAGTTCCTGCACCATTATCTGCCATATCCCTTTATGAATGGTCCTTTGAAAATCCCACAAGCAACGAAAGGCAGAGCAGCTCTGAAAGGAAACAGCACATCCCATGGGGTAACAGGGCAAACTGTTCCCTTCCTGCACTCCTTGTTCCAGCTTCTATTCTGCCCTACCTTCCCACCTGACCACTTCCCATTTCTTCCTCTTCAAAGCTTTTTTACTATCTAAATTTCATCTCCAGTCATTTCAACTTTCTGAACAATACTGTCGATCTGAAACCTCAGGCTTGGTCCAACGCCTGGAAACGTCTGGGGTTTAAAAAAAGCAGCATAAGGGGTTAATAGAAAGAAAAAATATTCAGTTCTGCAGCTCAAAGTAAACAAAAACTTTTTCAAAAAAGAATGAGAGAAAAGAAACAAGCCCAACATTCAAGTCAAACACATACCTTACTTGAATGTGGACAAGAACATTTGATTACCTTCTCTTCTTCAGGAAATCAGTTTCTAAAAATACTGGTTTTGAACATTTAGAAGTGACATGTTGAACACATGTTTTATATTACTTGCTTTTACAGGCAAGTTCTAACGCACTGGGTTTAAAACCAAGTAACTAAAATAATTCACAAGGAATTTCAGGGAATCACAATGATTTTTGAGATGTGGTAAGCTCCAAGGCATTCAAAAGCACAGCTGTGTTTTGGGAAGTCGGCTGAGATCTTACCCAAGTAAATATATATTGTTGCAAATATGTATTTACAGTTTCTACAAAACTGCCATCCAAATTTCCTAATTGTTAAGTGTCAATATTGTACCAAAAAAAACCCCCAAAAAAACCCAAGTGAAACATTCACCCTGAATGCTACTGAGACTCACGAGCAGCTAAGGAGAATGCCTGGAGCTAACAAAATGTTTGTATGTAGTGTAGACTGAGCAGTCGTACCACTCAAAACCATCTTTCTTCAAGTATCTTCTAATGTCAATCCCTAACTATACCTATTTAGGACTAAACACACCTGTGTAGAATAAACAGAAGTATTCTAGAAAGTGCTTAGCCTTACAGTTAACTTGCTTCCCATCATCACTCTTCATTAAACTTACAGGAGTAAGAAACACTGCTAAATCCGTAAATAAAGGCCAGCTTCTAAGAAAACATTTACTTTTCAGTAGGGGTTAAAAACTCTATGACAGTTTGTACAGCAGAGCTGCTGCACTGCTTTCTGAAAAGTACATGCCCTATTACGATTACGGCCACAAGGGTAGCACTCTTATGCTGCAGAATTTTTTTTAATCCCTTAATAAAGCCCCAGTGGGGACATAAGAATGAGTTTGTTACTGGGCAGAAGGGGATGTGTGACTCACAGCCGCAGGACTCCCCTCCCCCTTTAGCCCTGGCTTCAGTACTCTGCTTGAGGAGTGAAATCTGCAGAGGGGTTTTGTGTTGGCTGGCTTTCAGGAAGGAATTTATTGCTCGTTTCTTGGAGACAGCTGAAGGAGGCCGTGTGATTTAGACACTCTGACAGTCACTGTGAATCGCTTAATTTGTCAGGATTAGCACAATGCGGCTTCAGGCTGGGGCAAGATGTTTATTACCCACACTAATCCCCTTTCTGTTGAGTGTACTGTGTAATGACATCTGACCAGAAAGCAGAACAACGTGTTCTGTACCACAGGTCTGCCAGCATGAGAACCACAGCGCATCTTCCAGGGTGGTGGGCTGTCTCCAGAAGCTGCAGATATCTCTAAGTGACAAGTAAAATTCAACATTTGTAAGCGGGCTGTCTGCAGCATCTCCTATGTGCGAGGACTCATGATGCCCCAAGCACAAACTTCCTCCGCCCTGGCCAGAAAGGAGTCATTGCATCTGATGAGGAATGATGTGCAAGGCGTCTCAACACAACCAGAGCAGCAGCTGGGTCAACACAGCAGGAACTCGGGCCTTTTCTTTACTTTTTGGGGAATTGTGGCAGTGGAAGAAGGGTGGAAAGTAACCTTCCATGGTGTTTTGGCTAAGAGGGTCATTAAACTATCACGCTTTTAAGTTGGACACATTTGTGCGAGGCATTAGTGAAATGAATGAAATGGAAAATGTCACCCTTTTGGGAAACTCCCACATCTTTTCCTACTACTCTTAAGGAACTTAAATACAGTACGTCAGAGGGCACTCCACTGGTAAGCGGCATTAGTGATAAAGCCACAAAAACTTGTCACCTTCGTGGTGATATTGGCCTCATACAACTCTCTGCTGATTTCCTTGTTTGCCAGTACTGCAAAAGGAGTTCTGGTAAATTAGCTTTCATTTCAAAGATTCAGCCCTGCAATGTCTTTCACCTTGACGTGCTACCAAAGAGCGATACCAAACTGCCTCTGCAGGTCCTTACACGCAGCAGCTAAACAGCTTTCTAAAAGACTGTATTTTTTCTACACTCCAACGAAGAGAGTATTTTCATTTATTTGAATATTGTGAAATGAAAAAGCATTTTATTAAATTCTTAAAGGCCTGAGATAATGACACAGCAGAATAGATCAACACATCTGATCACACTAATTGCTTGACTTTGTAATAAGCAGTTCGTGCAAACTAATTCCTCATTCAAACTTTTCAGTAATGATAATAAGAGGATGAATTACTTCTGGCAGACCTGCCCATGCCAGACTACAACTGGGCCTCCTCCTTAGAAGGTATATCAGACACAGAGTAAGTGAATCTCACCTCCAGAAAATGAAGGACTAGCAACCTGCTAGCCACCAATTTACTTCTGTGCTTTTATCGACTTTCAAGAAGGGCTGTTTTGGTTGGTTGGTTTGTTTGTTTGAATTTAAGTTGCACTTTGGAAAAATCATTCATTAACCAAAACACTGTGGCCTTTATCACCCATTCTTCTTCTGAGACTACACGTTAGCCCTTCATTCCCAATTTATTTGTATTTCACCCACAAGAGGAATGTCAAACACAGCATAAATATAATATTGTGCTCAGTTCCTGTATACGTTTTTCCTGGTGCTGTATTTAAATGGTCACATATATAAAGTATAAAGAAAGGCTAATAGTATCATAGGATAAAAGGATAATCTAGATTGGGAAGTAGCTCAGGACGTCATCCAGTCCAATTGCTACCCAAAGTAGGGTCAACAATCACTCGTTAGTTTACCCTGGGTAATTAGTGAACAGTGTAAGCTGGGTGGCCAAAGCACATATGAACAACAGTTGAAATATTATTTAGAGTAACCCTTGGCTCATTTCAGTGAGATGACCAAATATGAATAATATATGCTGAAATGGAAACAAAACCTATGTACACATTTACAGACCCTCTCTTCTTCTTACATATTAGAAATTCATCCCTAGCAGTCCCCTGAACTGGAGTTTCTAAAAAATATTTTGCATCACATGACAGACAGCATTATCGGTATTTTCCTGGCATCAAGAAGTTCACTTCAAACATATCTAGTGTCAGAAAACCAGACCCACGTAATCCACAGAGCGGAGTATGTTCAGCTTCACACACCGTGCACCTGTGCACCAAATCTAGGCTTATAATGCATTTGCCTAAAAACCACCAAAAACAAACATCCAAAAGCAGTCCCGTCTTCATGCTGCCTTCTGTTTCTGATAACAGAAACTCTGAAACCTAGTTTGGATGAGGGGAGACCTTGGTTTCTAAGGATCTCACAAAACACAATGCCTATGCATGCGTAAGAACAAGGCGCTCCCTTCTTTTTGGAGGGGGGATAGTGTTTAATCTTGCCGGTTTTGATGTAAGCACTGCCACTAGTATCTGCTCATACAAAAAATAATTTTGCCTTCAGAACACTTTGACAAGCACAGGACTCTTTAAATGGTAAAAGCAGGCATGTAAGTATGCAACTATGGCTATTGAACTTGAGACCCTCCCATCTAAAGCTGTTTCATAGTTCACACTAATTATGTATTATTTTTAAGTTTTCAACCTTCTGTGAAGTTCTAAGAAGTCAAGCCAAGACCCCCACTTCACTTGCCATAATGCAACTCCAGAAAGACAGTAACTGCAAGAGGCACAACAGCTCAGCAGGAAGTTAAATACAGCTGCACTCTCTTTTGGACAGAACCTACAACGTCCTGGTTAAAAATCACTTTGCTCAGTGAACCATTTCCCTCTTTTCACCCTGAAACTACTTTATTAACATGAAACCTATTATTAAACCAACTGATTCATAGGAAAGTGATTTG